>PGFW01062585.1:7751-20212 GCA_003123925.1 Haematobia irritans | reverse complement strand
TGGAAATGGAATAAGCAAAGTCTAAGATAAATCTTTTAATTACGTCTAATTATTCCATTAGAGCTTATAATGAAGAACATTACCACCTAAATCATGCCTTCTTTCTTTTTGTCATTATGCATATAATGAAATGAACTTTTAAATCATCATGGCAACAGTGAATAATATAAACTTCCGCAGGTCCATTGGAAACACAACTACGGTAGACAAAATGTGCAAAAGCTAATGACAACGATTAAAAAAAACAGCAACTTTTTGAAGGCAAATTTATTATGTCTGTTTGCACAATGATTCCATTTTCATTTTCCAAGCTTTTAGACTATCAGCAAAGAAGAAAGGCGGGAGAATGTGTAGACAAAACGTTTCTGTCCCTATAATAAACTAACAAGGAATTAAATTAAAAGCATAATTGAAGAATTTGTCTATGACACACAAACCCGTTTAAGTGCCTTTGCCATCTACTCATGCAGGTTTATGCCCTACCTTCGTCAATATTTTTTTCATACATTGAGGAAATAAGAAATTCCACAATATAATTTATATATTAAATTATTCCTCTAAAATTCAGAGCTTACAGCTTCTCCTATAAGCGTACTGCGTGAAATAGTAATGATTGTATTATGGACAAGTGAATAAAGGAAATAATTCTATTTCTGTTCCATTGTAAGTCTGCTTGTTCCTGAAATGCCAAGGTGCAAGGTGTTACTTAAGATGCACAATTTTGTGTTTTATATATAATAACAGAATAAAATCATTAAGAATAATATAAATTTAATTAATAATCAATACGATAAATAATATATGTATCAATATTCCTAATGGATTCTCTAAAGAAATTCGGCTTAAGCGCGTAATCTACCAAACATTGGAGAAAAAAAAAACTAACCAAACAAATATCTTATTTGCAAGATTTTCTTTATATCGATAATTCTGTCAAATTTTATTTTCTATAGAAATTTTTTTATAAAACAGAATAAATGATTAAAATGCAAATATAAATTTTACTATAATCAATTTTATATATAATATATGAAATAACAAATAATTCTTCTTATAGGGATAATGGATTCTTAAAGAAGAAAAATTGGAGAAAAAAAAACTAGCTAAACAAAAAAAAATCTTAGTTTTGCAAGAAGTTTTATTTATATCGATAATTTGTCAAATTTTATTCCATAGAAAATTTTTGCAAAATTTTATTTCTATAGAAAAATTTTTTTTAAAATTTTAATTTCCATATGAAAATTTTTGCAAAATTTTATTTCTATATGAAAAATTTTGCAAAATTTTATTTCTATAGAAATTTTGCAAAATTTGTATTTCTATGAAATTTTTTGGCAAAAATTTTAATTTCTATAGAAAATTTTGCTCCAAAATTTTTTATTGTCTGATAGAAAATTTTTGCAAGGATTTATTTCTATAAAAAATTTTCGCAAAATTTTATCTCTATAGAAAATTTTTGCAAAAATTTATTTCTATAGAAATATTTTGCAAAATTTTTATTTCTAATACAAAATTTTTAGGGCAAAAATTTTATTTCTAATAGAAAGATTTTTGGGCAAGAATTTTATTTCCTATAGAAAATTTTTGCAAAATTTTATTTCTATAGCCAACTTTTGTTCATAAATTTATTTCTCTAGAAAACTTTATGTCAGCTATTCTAAGTCTATAGAAAATTTTGGTCACAAGTTTATTATCTCTAGAAAACTTTTTGTCAAAATTTTATTTCTATAGAAAATTTTTGCAAAATATTTAATTTGCTATAGAAAATTTTTTGCAAAATTTTATTTCTATAGAAAATTTTGCACAAAATTTTATGTTCGTATAGAAATTTTCGGCAAAATTTTTTATTTTCTATAAGAAAATTTTTGTTAACATTTATTTCCATAGAAAAATTTTTGCAAAAATTTTTTATTTCTATAAGAAAAACTTTTGCAAAATTTTTATTTCTATGAAAAAATTTTGCAAATAATTGTGATTTTCTATATGAGAAAATTTTGCAAAATTTTATTTCTATAGAAATTTTTGTCAATTTTTATTTCTATAGTAAAAATTTTTGCAAGGATTTATTTCTATAGAAATTCCGCAAATTTTATCTCTATAAGAAAAATTTTTTTGCAAGAATTTATTTCTATAGAAATATTTTGCAAAATTTTATTTCTGATACAAAAATTTTAGCAAAATTTTATTTTCTATAGAAAGATTTTTGCAAAATTTTATTTCTATAGAAAATTTTTTGCAAAATTTTTATTCTATAGCAACTTTTGTCAAAATTTTATTTCTCTAGAAAACTTTTGTCACTATTCTATGTCTATAGAAAATTTTGTCACAATTTTATATCTCTAGAAAACTTTTGTCAAAATTTTATTTCTATAGAAAATTTTGTCAAAATTTTATTTCTATAGAAAATTTTTGCAAAATTTTATTCTATAGAAAAATTTTTGCAAAAATTTTATTTCCTATAGAAAATTTTTGCAATTTTTATTTCTTAGAAAATTTTGTTTTAAAATTTTATTTCCATAGAAAATTTTTGCAAATTTTATTTCTATAGAAAAATTTTGCAAAATTTTATTTCTATATGAAAAATTTTGCAAATTGTAGATTTCTAATAGAAAATTATTTGAAAAATTTTAATTTCTATACGAAAAATTTTGTCAATAATTTTTATTTCTAAGAAATTTTGTGGGCAAGGTATTTATTTCTTATAGAAAATTTTCAGCAAAATTTTATCTCTATAGAAAATTTTGCAAAATTTTATTTCTATAGAAATATTTTGCAAAATTTTATTTCTATACAAAAATTTTAGCAAAATTTTATTTTCTAATAGAAAATTTTATTTTTTGCACAAATCTTTAATTTCTATCAGAAATTTTTGGCAAAATTTTATTTCTATAGCAACTGTTTGTCAAAAATTTTTATTTCTGCTAGAAAACTTTGTCAAGCTATTCTATGTCTATTAGAAAATTTTTGTCAACAATTTTTATATTCTAGAAAACTTTTGTCAAATTTATTTCTAATTTAGAAAATTTTTGTCAAAATTTATTTCCTATAGAAAATTTTTTGCCAAAATTTTATTTCTATAGAAAATTTCTTGCAAAATTTTATTTCTATAGAAAATTTTTGCTAGAAATTTTAATTTCTATAGAAAATTTTGTTAAAATTTATTCCATAGAAAATTTTTGGCAAAATTTTATTTCTATAGAAAAATTTTGGCCAAAATTTATTTATAAATAGAAAAATTCTTGCAAAATTGTATTTCTAATAGAAAATTTTTGCAAAAATTTTATTTCTATAGAAAATTTTGTCGAAAATTTTTTATTTCTATAGAAAATTTTTGCAAAGGATTTATTGTCTATAGAAATTTTCGCAAAATTTTATCTCTATAGAAAATTTTTTGCAAAAGTTTTATTTCTTAAGAATATTTTGCAAAATTTTATTTCTATACAAAAATTTTACGGCAAAATTTTATTTCTATAGAAAATTTTTGCAAAATTTATTTCTATAGAAAAATTTTTGCAAAATTTTTATTTCTATAAGCAACTTTTGTCAAAATTGTTATTTCTCTAGAAAACTTTTGGTCAGCTATTCCTAATGTCTATAGAAAATTTTGTCCACAATTTTAATATTCTCTAGAAAAACTTTTGTTCCAAAATTTTATTTCTATAGAAAATTTTTGTCAAGAATTATTATTTCTATAAGAAAATTTCTTGCAAAATTTTAATTTCTATAGAAAATTTTTGCAAAAAATTTTATTTTGCCATAGAAAATTTTTTGCAAAAATTTTATTTCCATAGAAAATTTGCAAGAATTGTAATTTCTAATAGAAAAATTTTGTCTAAAAATTTTTTATTTCTCACAGAAAATTTTTGCAAGGATTTATTTTCTATAGAAAATTTTCGCAAAAATTTTATTTCTATAGAAAATTTTGGCAAATTTTATTTCTATAGAAATATTTTGTCAAAATTTTATTTCTATACAAAATTTAGCTAAATTTTATTTCTATTAGAAATTTTTGCAACATTTTATTTTCTATAGAAAATTTCGTCAAAATTTTAATTTTCTAAGAAAACTTTTGTCACTATTCTATGTCTATAGAAAATTTTGTCACATATTTTATATAAGTCTCTAGAAAATTTTGCCAAAATTTTATTTCTATAAGAAAATTTTGTCAAAATTTTAATTTCTATAGAAAAATTTTTGCAAAATTTTAATTTCTCATAGAAAATTTTTGCAAATTTTATTTCCGTTTCACTAGAAAATTTGTCAAAATTTTAATTTCTATAGAAAATTTTGTAATTTTTAATTTCTAGAAATTTTGCAAAATTTTATTCCATAAGAAAATCTTTGCAAAATTTTATTTCTATAGAAAATTGTTGCAACATTTTATTTCTATAGAAAATTTTTGCAAAATTTTATTTCTATAAAAAATTTATGCAAAATTTTATTTCTATAGAAAATTTTTGCACAATTTTATTTCTATAGAAAATTTTGTCAAAACTTTATTTCTATAGAAAATTTTGTCAAAAGTTTTTATTTAATAGAAAATTTTGTAATTTTATTTCTTAGAAAAATTTTTGCAAAATTTTCTGTCCACAGAAAATTTTGTCAAAATTTTATTTCTATAGAAAATTTTTGCAAAATTGTATTTCTCTAGAAAATTTTGTCAAAAATTTTTAATTCGGTTATGAAACGTTGCTCGAACTGTATATAGTTGGCGCCTAAAGGTATGCTATAATATTTTTCTTACGTATCTTATTCTCAACGTTAATTTATGCTCGCACAATGTACCGATTACTTGCTTTACCTTTTCTTACAGTTCGATTCAAAGGAATAAAACATTTTAAGTCTAAACAACAAGCAAAATTGGAATTCATTTTGAGATTTTTATTGAAAATAATTATGAATAATACGTCAAAGTGTTATAAGTAATGATACTAATATGGGATTAATAATTGATTCAGCACGATGAACCTTTTTACGATAACAATTCGAATGAATGCAATGGATATTATGGAACCATTATCACCAAGCATTAATATGCGATAAATTATTTTCATTTCGTTTTTAAATATATAGAATGTTTTAAAATATAAGCTATAAATTTATCTCTGTTTTTATATATTACATATTTTAAAATAACAAAAAATACGTTGCTTTGTCAATTTGATTTTCTATAGAAAGACAAGTCGACATTCAAAATTATTGATTTGCGTAAATGAATAAAAAGATTAATTTATTTTAAATGTGAAAAATCGAAAATATATATAATTGCATTAAATATAAAAAATGTCACTGAAATAAAAATTTTTAATAAATGGTCTAATCTTTTTTTCTCATAAATTTTAAGATATTTTTTAAAATATTCTTTATTCTGTAGAAATAATATATTTATAGAAATAAAATTTTTGACAAAATTTTGCTATAGAAATAAATTTTGAAAAAAGTTTTCAATAGAAATAAATTTCTGAGAAATTTTCAATAAAAATAAAATTTTTGCGCAATTATTTTTGACATACATTTTCCTATAGAAAACAAATGTTCGGAAAATTTCTATAGAAATACAATTTTTGACAAAAATTTTCTATAGAAATAAAATTTTGACAAAAATTTTCTATAGACCCGTGTAAAAATTGAGGATCCATGCCTATCTAATAATATCAAATTGGATCTAATTGATCTGTTCGATATTGGTTCAGACAATAATTAGATAATGCACAGATATGCTATATATGGAGCTAGAACTGGTTAGATATAATTGGCAGATCTCATCATATTATAGTAATAATATCTAATTATATCTGGCATATCTAATAATATATGCTTGGATAGGACCATATTAGGGCACTATATCTAATAAGATATTGGTAGATATAACATCATATCTGACTAATATATAGGGTTAACATACGGTCGCAAAATATAATAAAAGATCATGAAGCAAGTTAAAAAAGATTTTTGAAATACACGTCTACAACCTCAATGTCATTTAATGCAAATGTCAACGCCGTCAGGGGCATCACTATCTAAACAAATTTAACGCCAGACTAGCTGAGAAAATTAAGAAATTTAATATAATTGTTTTTCAATGTGTCTCCTTGATAAAGTGTATATCGTTTCCATTTATTGCAGGAGATTAATGTAGGTACAGAATAAGATTGTATCTTGTTATTTTCCTTAGTAGTTCATTTTCATTATTGTTTTTACTATTTTCTAGATTTTTGGGGAAAAAAAGAAACCTCAGTGGTGTACATGGTTAACAATGCCCGCCGTTGCATTCAAAAGGTCACGGTTCAATCCCAAGTTCCGACAACACAAAAATTATTTCGGCGGTGGGATTATCCTCCTCGCAGTAATGTTGGTGACATTTCTGCTTTCAAAGATTCCTCTAAGTTGTTTCAGCGGCAACGTGAAATGCCGATAGGACTCGATTATAGAATGAGTCCCTATGTTATTGACCTAATTTTGAATCGACAGCAGTTCAGTGATTAAGTGAAGATAGTTGATCACATGTGATGTCCATGATGGTCTGATGTAAATGTATAGCCGTAAAATAACAGCCTATCGCTATAGCCTTAACCTAATCGCCGAATAACTTTTACAAATGTTGAGTATTAAAAGCAACATAAAATATATATGGCATTTTTATTTGCAATCTTAAAGAAGAATGATCCAAACTACTAATACTTGCTTGACATAGTTCAATATATTCCATATTTGTTTATTCCTATAATTTGTTTAATATTGTTTTTTTTACTTAATTTCATTGCAGAATTGGCCTTAACGCTGTAATATCTTTACGTCCGCGGTGTCTAAGTCCAAAGGCAGAAGAAACAAATCGAAAACCCGCTTTGGACAACACCTAACTCAACTGTTCAATACATCTTAAATAGCTTTTGATGGATCAATTTAAATTAAACATAATTTAAACCGCAGCTAGCATTGGGTGTTGTTTTAACAAAAATCATGTAAATAGTCATATTCGAAGTACTTTTAGGAGATCAAAAACTGGCTAATGTCAGTTATGTGATCTATAATACGATACGAAAAATGACTCGCGTTAAATGTGCGAAAATGAGTTCGTTATAAAATACAAACAAAAAATAACAAAAATCTAACAAAAACCGTCTAGGAAAGGAGTGCATCTTCGAGTACTTTTGGTAATCAAAAACTGCTTAAACAGTTACGGGACCACAAATGGCGACGAAAATGACTCGCGCTAATGGGGCATAAAAATGTGTTTCGATTTAAAGATCGTCTAAAGGAGTCATCTTCGAGTACTTTTGGTGATCAAATAATGATCTTACAGAGTTATTGCAAGTGTTTTTTTATTTAAATCACAATTTTAACGGGGCAATCTCTATAATATTGTCAGAAATATTGTCAGAAACTTCCATTTAATAATAAAAACGATTTAAATGAATTTGAGGAATTTGCTAACAGGAAATGAAAAAAGGCTGAAACAAATTGTAAGTATAGAAAGACACGAAACAACTAACAAAGTAAAATTGATAATTTATAATTTTTCTTAACACTTGTTTACATTTTTTAGAAAGAGGTTACAGCAAAAAACCGGCGGAGTAAGGACACAGCCATTTTTAAGATATTTCCAGTTCGGAAAGTAAATATTCCGATGAACTGGCTACATTATATGGCTGGAAGGGGACTAAGCAACTAAAGCCCAGTGGCGAAAAACTTTCATAATTAACTTTAATTAAAAAGTAAGTAAAAATATTTATAATACAAATACATAATTAATTTTATCAAGAAAATCACTTTATATATTTTAGCTATAATGTCATCTTAAATACGAAACGACAGACAGGGAAATGAATGTCGTAATTACTAAAAACATTTCGTTCATCGCTAAGGATCGTTTTTGTCCAACGATCTTAGCAGAACGAAATGGTTTTTGTAATACGACATTCATCTTCCCTGTCTGTCGTTTCGTATTTAGATGACCATATATTCCTAAAAATATATACAGTGATTTTCTTGTAATAAATTTAATTATTATTTTGTAAATTATAAATATTTACTTACTTTTAATTAAAGTTATTATGAAAGATTTTTCAGCACTGGGCTTAGTGCTAGTCCCCTTCCAGCCATATAATGTAGCCAGTTCATCGGAATATACTTTCCGAACTGAATATCTTAAAAATTGTGCGTGTCCTTCTCCGCCGGTTTTTTTGGGCTGTAACCTCTTTTCTAAACAATGTAAAAGTGTTAAGAAAAAATTATAAATTATCAAAGTTTATTTGTTAAGTTCTGTTTGTCGTCTTTCATACTTACACTTTGTTTCAGCTTTTCTTCATTGTTCCTGTAGCAAATTCTCAAATTCATTTAAATCGTTTTTATTATTAAATGGAAGTTTCTGACAATATTTCTGACAATATTATAGAGATTGCCCCGTTAAAATTGTGATTTAAATAAAAAACACTTGCAATAACTCTGTAAGATCATTATTTGATCACCAAAAGTACTGAAGATGACTCGCTTTAGAAGATTTTTAATCGAAGCACATTTTTATGCCCATTCAGCGCGAGTCAATTTTCGGTGGCCATTTGTGGTTCCCGTAACTTGTTTAAGCAGTTTTTGAATTACCAAAGTACTCGAAAGATGACTCCTCTAGACGGTTTTGTTAGATTATTTGTTATTTTTTGTTGTATTTTATAACGACACTCAATTTTACGCACATTAAACGCGAGTCATTTTCGTATCGTATTATAATCAGGCATAACTGACATAGCAGTTTTGATCTCCTAAAGTACTCGAATACTGACTCATTTACATGAATTTTTGTTAAACAATCACCCAAATGCCTAGCTGTGGGTAAATATGTTTAGATTAAATTGATCATCAAAGCTATTTAACGAGTATTGACAGTTTGAAGTAGAGTGTTGTCCAAGGGGTTTTCGTTTGTTTCTTCTGCTTTGACGCTTAGACACGCGACTAAAGTATTACAGCCGTTAAAGGCAATCTGCAATGAAATTAAGTAAAAAAACAATTATTAAAGCAAATATAGGAATAAACAAAATATGGAATATATTGAACTAGTGTAAGGCCAAGTATTAGTATTGTTTTTGGATCATCTTCTTTAAGTCTGGCTAATAAAATATTGCATATAATTTTTATGTTTGGCTTCTTAATACTCACATTTAAAGTGTATTCGGGATTAGGTTAGGTATAGCGATAGCTGTTTTATTAGGCTCATACATAACTATTCAGACATCATGACATCACAGTGATCAACATATCACTTATCACTGACTCGCTGCTCCGATTCAATAATTAGATCAATAACATGGGACCTCATTGCTATAATTCGAGTCCTATCGGCAATTTCACGTTGCGCTGAAACAACTTAGAGAATCTTTGAAGCAGAAATTCACCAACATCTAACTGCGAGGGAGATAAATCCACCGCCCGAAATAATTTTTGGTGTTGGTCGAACTGGGATTGAACGTGACCTTTGAATGCAAAGGCGGGCATGTTAACCAGTACACCACTGAGGTTTCCTTTTTTTCCAAATTCTAGAAAATAGTAAAACATATGAAAATGACTACTAAGGAAATACACAAATACAATCTACTTCTACATAATCTCCGCAATAAAGGAAAGCGAATATACACTTTATCAAAGGAAACACATTGAAAACAATTATATGTAAATTTTCTTAAATTTTCTCAGGCTAGTCGTGGCGTTAAAATTTGTTTAGAAGTGATGCCCCTGACGGCGTTGACATTTGCCATAATGACAATTGAGGTTTAGACGTGTAATTTCCAATCTTTTAACTTTGTTCATGATTTTTTTTACTATATTTTGCGACCGTATTTAACCCTATATATAGTCCAGATATGATGTTATATCTACCATATGCTTTTAGATATAGTGCTATATATGGGTCTATCCAAGCATATATTATTAGATATGCCAGATATAATTAAGCATATTATACTATATACTCGATGAGATCTGGCAATTAATATCTAACCAGATCTAGCTCCATAATAGGCATATCTGGTGGCTATATGCTAATTATGTCTGACCAATATCTGAAGCAGATACCAATTAGATCCAATTTGATATTATTAGATAGGATTGGATCCTCCAATTTTTACACGGGTCTATAGAAAATTTTGTCAAAATTTTATTTCTATAGAAAATTTTGTCAAAATTTTATTTCTATAGAAAATTTTGCGAACATTTGTTTTTCTATAGAAAATGTTGTCAAAATATTGCAAAATTTTATTTTTATTGAAAATTTTCTCAAAATTTTATTTCTATTGAAAACTTTTTCAAAATTTTATTTCTATAGAAAATTTTGTCAAAATTTTATTTCTATAAATATATTATTTCTACAGATAAAAATATTTTAAAAATTCTTAAATTATGAGAAAAAAGTATTAGACCCATTTATTAAAAATTTTATTCAGTGACATTTTTTATATTAATGCATTATATATATATTTACGATTTTCACATTTAAAATAAATTAACTTTTTTTATTCATTTACGCAAATCAATAATTTTGAATGTCGACTTGTCTTTCTATAGAAATCAAATTGACAAGCAACGTAATTTTTTGGTTATGTTTAAAAATGTAATATATAAAAAACAGAGATAATTATAGGGCCTTGATATTTTTAAAAACATTCTATATATTTAAAACGAAAATGAAAATAATTTATCGCATATTAATGCTTGGTGATAATGGTTCCAATTAATATCCATGCATTCATTCGAATTGTTATCGTAAAAAGGTTATCGTCTGAATCAATTATTAATCCCATATTAGTATCATACTTATACATTTGACGTATTTTATTCATAATTATTTTCAATAAAAATCTCAAAATGAATTCCAATTTGCTTGTGGTTTAGTTAAAAATGTTTTTATTCCTTTGAATTCGAACTGTAAGAAAGGTAAGAAACAGTTCGGATAGCATTAGTTGCGAGCATAAAATAACGTTGAGAATAAGATACGTTAAGAAATTATATTAGCAATACGCTTTAGGCGCAAACTTAATATACAGTCGAGTGGCAGCGTTTATAACGATTAAAAATTTTTGACAAAAATTTTCTAGAGAAATACAATTTTGCAAAAATTTTCTATAGAAATAAAATTTTGACAAAATTTTTCTGTGGACAGAAAATTTTGCAAAAATTTTCTAAGAAATAAAAATTTACGAAAATTTTCTATTGAAATAAAAACTTTTGACAAAATTTTCTATAGAAATAAAGTTTTGAGCAAAAATTTTTCTATAGAAATAAAATTGTGCAAAAATTTTCCTTAGAAATAAAATTTTGCAAAAATTTTTTATAGAAATAAAAATTTTGCAAAATTTTCTATAGAAATAAAATGTTGCAAAAAATTTTCTATAGAAATAAAATTTTGCAAAAATTTTGCTATGGAAATAAAATTTTGCAAATTTTAGAAATAAAATTTTTACAAAATTTTCTATAGAAATAAAATTTTGAAAAAATTTTCTATGGAAATAAAATTTTGCAAAAAATTTTCTATAGAAATAAAATTTTGCAAAAATTTTCTATAGAAATAAAATTTTGACAAAATTTCTATAGAAATAAAATTTTGACAAAAGTTTTCTAGAGATATAAAATTGTGACAAAATTTTCTATAGACATAGAATAGTGACAAAAGTTTTCTAGAGAAATAAAATTTTGACGAAATTTTCTATAGAAATAAAATTTTGCAAATTTTCTATAGAAATAAAATTTTGCTAAAATTTTGTATAGAAATAATTTGCAAACTATTTCTATAGAAATAAAATTTTGCAAAAATTTTCTATAGAATAAAAATTTTGCGAAAATTTTCTATAGAAATAAATCCTTGCAAAAATTTTCTGTAGAAATAAAAAATTTGAAAAATTTTCTAATAGAAATAACATTTTGCAAAAATTTTCTATTGGAAATAAAATTTTCGCAAAAATTTCTATGGAAATAAAATTTTGGCAAAATTTCTATAGAAATAAAATTTGGCAAAATTTTCTATCAGAAATAAAAATTTTGACAAAATTTCTATCAGAAATAGAATTTTGACAAAAAGTTTTCTAGAGATATAAAATTGTGAGAAAAAAAGAAAAAAAAAGAAAATTTATTTCCATATACACGTATATGAAAATAGATAATGCCCCAGAATAAAAAGCCTGTATGTTGGAATAAATAGTAGAAAGAAAAATCTTATGAAAGTTGTGAGAAAGAGTTTAAAAAATTAAAAAATTTTCTATACCATGAAGATATGACTCCTTTTTTAAAATCAAAGACCAATGCTGTGTTAATTGGTTTACTTAAATGCTTGTATAACAGTTCCAAAATCGTTATAACACTTTCGGAATAGTAACTTTATTGTATATTTCATATATATACCATTACAATATCTGTTCGTTACCAAATAATTCTTACGAATATACTTAAAACAATTTCAAGAATTTTAAAGAAAGAATAAA
>PGFW01062567.1:9244-23836 GCA_003123925.1 Haematobia irritans | reverse complement strand
AGCGTTGATTCAACAGACGCGCGATGGATCATTCTCAGATGGAACGCAGAATTTCACCACGATCCTCAGAATATATAACTTTATGGCGTCTTTTAGAGAATATAGTTCTGATGGTTACTAAACGCCGAATTGACTAAGTTATATATACCCCCCATCTATGGTGGAGGGCGTATAAATATAGTCAGCTAGTGTTTTTCACAGTGGTTGTTTTTGTTCGCGCTGCACTATATTGTAAATCCTACTATAATAATGTCTGATATAAAAATCGATATTTCTGGGATGTTTTCAAATGCAGGACACTGTCGTAGTCAGTTAGAGATATTCCAAATGCCATAATACTGGGATCTTTCCGGTCCTACATGCGGATCATGACAGGAGATGCGCTCATGTCGCCGATAGATCCTTATGTTGAGGAGTCACTGAAAACAAAGACACAAACTCATTATGCGGATGGCGATGCCAAATGCCACATCATAGTATTTGGAGAAGTAGTGCAATCACTAATGTCAAGGGGAGATGTCTTCTTAATTAGAGTTTATTTTGGCGTATAATCCTTTTTTTAGTTTGGCCATAAGGCGATGCACCAACCTTCGTCACCATTAAAACAGCCAATGATTTTTGGACGTCTACTATTTTGGCCCTCTCCGGCAGCCTGAGGATAAGATATCTGAGTGGCAAGTTTGAGAAACATGGCTTCTCAGCACATCGCCCTACATCAGTTTCAGATTTTTGTTCTGATTTACTTCAATATATATCTCTATCTCTATTATTTTTGTTTATATATATTCTGATAGAATTATGTATGCTATATTCTGTCTAAATAGTAGCGTGTTCGTCTGATGAATAATGCGAGAGGTACGCGTAGTTGTATGTGAAGCTAGCTTTGTATGTCTAAGATATTTCTAACTATGTATTGGAGCGGATTACTTAGCTCAAACATGTCCACTGAATATTGCATTGTCCTTTACTATAATGTCCTTATATGTTGGGAAAACACTCTATCCTATGGGTCTATCTGCAGTTTAAATATATGTAAACTCTCTATATATCTATATATTTGGTGACTGTCTAACTCTGAATATTGATCCAGGTATACTGACTGCCTAGACTGCTATATCAGGGCTGCCTAGACGAACTGTAATGAGGAGGACGTATTTTTCAGCCACACTAGGACAAGCAATTAACTAATTGTTTCTATAATTTTTTATTAGTGTTTAATCTATATTTTCATCCCATTCCCATCCATCATGTCTGTTGAATGTTATTACTTAAATAGCCCTCGGCATGACTGAGAAATGGCGCAAAGAGAATGGTCTTGCGAGTAAAATCCTCGCCAGACAGAATTTTGTGTCTTGTTATCTGGCCTCATATATTATATCCTTCTCCCATATACCTCCATCTTTTATATTCTTCATATCCTTAGGGTATTGAAATTCCCTTTTGGTGAGGTGTGCAAAATACTTTGTGTATTCTGGACAGGAACGCTGGAATTTTAGGCTTAATTTTGTATTAAAGGCGCGAGGAAAAAGCCACCCTAGCTTTGTACTCGTGCAAAAGGCAATAGGGAAAAAAGCGGGGACTAAAAAACGAAAATTGTGCATTGCGTTATATCACGTCTAGTTATATCTTATAATGTCTAATTGTATCCTCTTGTGTACTTCCAGCAACCGACAGCGTTGGTATCTTCACGCGCATTCAGTAAGACAGAAACAGATTCCTTTATGTCATGCTGCATCTTTTGCTTTTTAGACATTTTGGCCAAACAGTCAGCTGCAAACCAACGAGCGGTTGCCCGAGCCACGTGCGGTTTCGCGAGCTATTCCCTCTCTTTTATTATAAATAATAGCGACCACAGTTCGCCCGTCCTTCAAAATAATGGCCAGATGTGCCTTAACGCTAGTGGATTATACTCTGGCGAAACACTTTTCGACAAAAACTTTGACAACTCTAATTCCCAACAGTGGATGGCGTGGTCTACAAAGACCCCGGCGGCGAATAAAAGATAAATAGATCTATACACTGATGGCTACCCAAATTGGATGGACAAGTGCGGTTTCGGAGTATATTGCTTAAAAGATCTGTAACTTCGAATAGCCGAAAAGATTACCTAATCATTGTAGTGTTTTTTCGCTGAAATCATTAGCAATAAAAGAGATGGCGAATTGGCTGGGAAGTAATGTTCCAATAATTTTTGGCATTAATATATTACCTACAGACAGTCAACCTGCCCAATAAAAATCCTTGGACTCTGTGTTCCTTACTCGAAAACGCGCCATCGACTTGCCCGCAAATCTCTCAACGAGATGGCCTGAGCTGATGGGAACTTGTCAAGCAGATGAGTTAGCAAGCTAGGAACTACCTTTACATATTTCGAGTGGGAACTAGATTCTGTTGGTATGTCTTCTGCAGACCTTGCCAAGCTCTTCACTGCGTGAGAAGGCCGTCATGATGGGCAAATGTTCGTATGGAAAATTTCAAGGGTTGTAAACGAGCACCAGCAAATTATGGCCCCCATTTAAACTTGAAACGCCAGACTAGATATGCTAGTGTTCCAGACGTCATGATATCACTTCTGATAATTCTGCTTATAACAGGTCGCTGCCTGGTAGGCGCGATTTTGCCAAAACTTATTGCGTGCCGAATATACAGTGACTATTGTATAAAGCTGTCATTGATGCCGAGGAAAAGGAATCAATTAAACACCTCTTATGTGAGTGGTCCTGCATTTGCTGTCAAGGCGTAACAGCCAAATTTAGGGCAGTATAGCTTTAGAATTACTGGAGAGACCTGGAAAAACGTAACTTAAGCACGTCTGTTCTAGATGTTTTTTGGGAACAATCTGGTTGGTTCAACAATGAGATAAATAATAGAAGAAGGTTCAGTGGTAAAACTTAGAAATTGCCCATATCTAATAGGTACTTTTAGTTTAACTTGTGTGGTTATGCACAATGGACTGAATAGTTTCTAAATGAGCCTGAAACTAAATCGGGCTGCCCACTTTAACCTACATAACCTAACACAATGACCAATGTTAATAGCCCCATCCTATGGTAGAGCGCGGATATAAACAAATGAAGCTAGGAAAGTTCCGAGCGTATAAGTCCAGTCACAAAGGGGATCTCACAATACTACTACTTTTTTGCATCCGTCAACATATCTATTATATTCTCATAATAGATACCATGCATCACTCTAAATAATAGCTGGTTTTGGATATTAAAAACAAGTGCACTGAAAGGCTATAACAAAATCCCGTACGAAAATAAAACTGTCGACCTTATTTATTTGTCCAAGTAATCCATATTGAGGAATATGCAGTTATTTTTCTATATTTCCGTTTCTAAATTTCTCATTCACTACAGTGAAAATTCTAAAACCAATCGCTATCGATTATTGTGAACAAAACAAAGATAGGCTTGTTTGATCAATATGGTCGCATTGGTACAAACCAACGTTTCGTGAAATCCCTGCTGTTTCGTCTAAATTAATTTTTGAAATTTATGGGACAGAATAAACATTAC
The DNA here is from genome assembly GCA_003123925.1 of Haematobia irritans. Lineage (NCBI taxonomy): Eukaryota > Metazoa > Arthropoda > Insecta > Diptera > Muscidae > Haematobia > Haematobia irritans. The sequence continues at coordinate 20,315 of PGFW01062567.1, read as the reverse complement.
AACAACAACAACTAATTTCTAATTCAAACCACATAACGAAGCAAAACACCTCAAGCAATGCCAAAGATTGAAAGTAGTATAGAAACAATTCTATGCAATGAAGGACAAGACAAAAACAAGTATATACGGCCGCAGTTCGGCCAGGCCGAATCTTATGTACCCACCACCATCGATTGGTAGAAACTTCTACGAAAGACTGTCATCCACAATCGAATTACTTGGCGTTGTGGTATCTTAAAACTTCTGATATCCTGTCATATGGTTGTTGGATACCAATATACTAACATGCACGTTACCGAAATTTCAACCCGAATGGGAAGTATTTTCGTCTCTTCCAAGGGGCTCTGGAGCGTCAAAATCTGCGGCGATCGGTTTATATGGGGCGCCTATATATATATTATGGACGATATCGTACAATTTTGCATGGAGTTGAGCCCACTATTATTGAACACCCCCAAAACCGTTTTACCCAAAAAAATTTGCAACTGAATCAGATGATTTTGTTCTTCCAGAGGGTTCCTCGGAGGTCAAATCTTGGTGATCGCGTTATATGGGGGCTATATATTGAATTATGGACCATGTGGACCAATTTTTGCACGGTGTTTCGAGACCATTATACTAAGCACACAGTGTACCAATTTCAGCCGGATCGGATGATAATTTGCTTCTCTAGAGGCCTCGCCAAGCCCGAATCGGGGGATCGGTTTATTAGGTGGCTGGGGCTATATAAATTATGGACAAACGAATGTGACCAATTTTGCGGCCATGGTTGTTATGAGACCATATACTTCACACACCATGTACCAAATTTCAGCCGCCGATCGCGATGAAATTTGCTTCTCTTAGCGGTCCTCGCACAGCCAAATCGGGGGATCGGTCCTTATATGGGGGCTATAGGGTTATAATTATGGGGAGCGCGATGTGGACCATTTTTGCATGGTTGTTAGAGCCTATATACTTACAGCCATGCTACCAATAGATTTCAGGCCGGATCGGATGAAATTTGCCTTTTTCTCTTAGGGCGCCTCGCCCAAGCAAATCGGGATCCGTTTATATGGGGCTATATATAATTATGGGACCGATGTGGACCAATTTTTGCATGCGTTGTTAGAGACCAATATTACTTACAGCATGTACCAAATTTCAGCCGGATCGGATGAAATTGCTTCTTCTTAGACCCGCCTCGGCAAGCCAAATTTTGGGGTTCCGTTTATATGGGGCCTATACGCTAAAAGTGACCGCATATGGCCCATTTGCAATTACCGATCCGACCTCACATCAATAACAACTACTTGCTGCCAAAGTTCAAGAATCATAGCCTTGTTTCGCTTCGAAGTTAGCGTGATTTCAACAGACGGACGGGACGGACGGACGGACGTGACGCCACGGACATGCTTTCAGATTCGACCTCAGAATTTCACCACGAGCCCAGAGTATATATACTTTATGCGAGTCTTAGAGCAATATTTCGATGTGCTTACAAACGGAAGACAAAGTTAATATACCCCCCATCTATGTGGTGGTATAAAATATGATCAGATACTAAAGGAAACAGACTTTTGCCGTTGACAAGGAAAATTGGCAAAAACCTTGGTTTAGATTTTCCTTATTAGACCGGAACTTGTCGGGGAACGAAGAGCTAAAAATATATAATATCATGTCATGTTTGTCATATTCCTAGGACAAGTTTTTAGCCAAGGTAAAGAACTTTATAATATCAGTTTTGGGTTTTTATTTTATATAAAGTTCCTTTTTTGTGTGATGGTTGATAAATAGATCAATTCTAATTGAATCAATGCTATTTTGAAATAAACACAAATATATAAGTATAATCTTAAATCTAAATACAAAAAAAAAAAAATAAATAAACGACAAAGCACTGTATAAATATAAGCTACCATTAAAACTTCATCTGTTTGTGATGTAAGTTATTAAGCAAATAAAAAATAAACAAGTAGTATACGGCCGTAAGCTCTGGCCTCGGCCAGGCGAAGCTATGTACCCTCACAGTCATGGATTGCGCTAGAAACTTCTTACTAAAACACCTGCCATAGCACATCGAATTACTTAAGTTGCCCTGGTAACGGGCCTGCCGATGGCAAAGGTATCTTAAAACCTCCTAAACATGCATCTTCTAAATTTGCTATGTAAGTCCATACGTGGTCAATAATTAAATCAAAAAAAAGATCGACTCCAATACGTATATCAACTTTCAGCTTAGACAATGTAGCACATAAGAATTCTTAACAAAATTTTTCTCCTTCGTAATAAAATTTGACAAAAAGTTTGTCTATAGATAAATAAATAGATTTACCAAAATTTTCGGGTAATTAGAAAGAAAATTTCTGACAAAAATCTTTCTAATAGAACAGAGAAAAATTTTGGCGAAACCAAATTTCTACAGAAATAAAATTATTAACAAAATTTTCGTATAGACGAATAAACTTTTGACAAATTTTCTATAGACAATAAAATCTTTGCTAGATGTAGTTTTGGCTCGCAGTGGCGCAACCCATGATATAACCGAATAATTTTTGAACAAAATTTTCCTATGATAACATTATAAATTTTGACAAAGAGTTTCTCTACAGAAATAAAATTTTTCGATAGGATATTTCTTCTTCGGCTTCTTAGATCGGCAACCATGATATTGATCCGATATGCGTACCAATTTTTGTGTGATTGGACCCAATTTTTGCCTGTGCGTGTTAGCGACCATATACATAACACCACGTTTCCTAAATTTGCAACCGAATCGATGAATTTGCTCCTCAAAGAGGCTCCGGAGGTCAATCTGGAGAACGTTTTCTCATGGGGCTAATATAATTATGGACCGATATGGACCAATTCTGGCACGTTGTTAAAATCATATACTAGAACACCATGTTGCCAAATCTACACCGGAACTTGGATGAATTTGCTTCTCTTGCAGACTTCCGCAAGCAAATCTTCTGGGATCGGTTTATATGGGGCCATATACTATAATAATGAACCCGATGTGCGAACCAATTTTGGCATGATTAGTTAGGAGACCATACAAAACAATATCATGTACCAAATTTCAGGCGGCATCGGACTTGAAATTTGCCTTCTCTTTGAGGCCTCCGCCCAACCCAAATCTGCGGGATCCTGTTCTTATAATGGCGCTAGTATAATACATTTATGGACCGATGTGGACCACTTTTTGCCACGCGTTGTTTAGAGGACCACTATATCAATACTATGCTACCAGAATTTCAGCCGGCGATCCGGATGCAAGTTGCCTCTCTTTGAGGCTTCGCAGCCAAATCTGGAGACATCGGGGTTTATCTGGGGGCTCCTTAATATATAATTATCGACTGATGTAACCAATTTTTGCATGCCGTTGTAGAGACCCAGTATTACGCAACACCATGTTACAAATTTATCAGGCGGATCGATGAAATTTGCTTCTTCTTGAGCTCCGCAACCCAAATCGGGGCGATCGGCTTTATATGGGCGCTATATATATTATGGACCGATGTGGACCCATCTTTTTGCACGGTTTGTAGAGACCATATATCAATACTATGTAACCAAATTTCAGCGCGGATCGGATGCAATTTTGCTTCACTTTGAGGCTTCGCAAACCAAGCTGCCCGAGATCGTGTTTATCTGGGGTGTCGGTATATATAATTATGGACGATGATGAACCAATTTTGGGCATGATTGTAGGAGACCCATATTTACCAACACCATCAGGCAAATTTCAGGCGGATTCGATGAGAATTTGCTTTTCTTGAGGCGCCTCGCAACCCTATCTGGGCGATCGGTTTATTAATGGGGCTACTATATAAATTATGGACCGATGCTGGACCAATTTTTGCATGTTGTGGCAGGGCTGTTGGAGTCGCGAGTCTTGGAGTCGGAGTTCTGAACGATTTTGCTGGAGTCGGAGTCGTATCGTAAAATCTTTGCCCTCGACTCGAACTTCCGGCTAAATCAACATTTTTTAACTACCTTCACAGTTTTTTTAAACTAAGCCAAGTTTTTTACGCAAATTAGTTTCCATTGCTTTATTCATTCGATCAATCGTACAGCATGCATTAGTACAATGAGAATCAACTTCAATTACGCTATCTTTTTATGTTTCCTAGAATTGTTAGCTTAGCAGATGGGCTGATCGATCCGATTGTTAATGCTCATATCAATTTTATTGAATATTTCGAACAATCGAAATTATTTTTTTTTTTAATTTTAGTTGTTTACAGGCCAGTTATGACAGAAAATTGGAATGGCTTAAAATTTTTTCAAATTGTTTTTTTATAGCAAAATGTTGTCATTTTATTTCTATATCAAATTTTTCAAAATTTTTTAGTTTCTATACAAAATTCATTCAAATATTTCATACTAAGAAATATTTTTTCTATAGAAAATTTTGTCAAAATTATGTATTTCTATAGGAAAATTGATTCAAATTTTGGTTATCCTCCACTAGAATATTTTGCAAAATTTTATTTCTATAGAAAATTTTGAAAATTATAGTAATAGATTTTTTATTAGAAAATTTTTGGGTCAAAATTTATTACTATAGAAGAATTTATCAAAATTTTTGTGTTCTGTAGAATGATTTGCAAGTTTGTTATCTTCTATAGAAAATTTTGCAAAATTTTGTTCCCGCTACACAATTTTTTTTAAATGTTATTTCTCATGAGAAATTTTTTCAACTTTCTATTTCTGATAAAAAAATGTTGCAAATTTTACTTTTCTATACAAAATGTTAATTCCAAAAATTTATTTCTATATAATTTGTAAAAATTTTGATTTCTATAGAAAATTTTATGCCAAAATTTTTATTCTATAGAAAATTTAGTCAAAATTTTGTTTCTGTAGAAAATTTTAATACAAAATTCTTGTTTACTAGACAAAATTTTTCTAAAATTTGTATGCCTCTAACTGATACTCAGCTTGCCTAAGTCCGAAAACTTGTAGGAAATGACTCAAAATTTTAAATTTTCAATGAATGAATCATAAATGCATTTTGCGGGAAATTGTCTAAACACATTATTAAAATATTCCCAAATATGCCCGAGTTTTGTAGAACGTCTGATTTGAGATTTATCAAAATGTAGAGCTAAATACAAATTGTGCAGAGTATATTATAGTCGGCCCGCACCCCCAGACTTAGACTTTCTTTGCATTTTTAATTTTGTTTAAAATTGTGTTACGTCCCATAACGTAGATTTAAATTTTTAAGCTACATAGATTTTGTATAAAGTATATACAATATATGCTTCTAAATCGATGTCAGGCATTCAAATTCATGCATAGGCGATATAAACCTTATATATAGTCGCAACAAATTTGAAAGATTTGAGATAGTATCACATAATTTGGTCCACAAATACTATACTGTTGGTATCTTCTCATAGTTTATGATGGGGTATTTATATATTATTTTATTATTAAACGTTGCCCAAATTTAAATATAGAGGTTCAATTGGCATCTAATGTGAAATTAAGACCTTTTTTTGGCCACACATAAATAAATATGATACTTATATAATCGATCTACTTACTGGCGTACCCCCACAATTAAACTTACGAAACTTAGTGGTATTAAAATGAGATAGTAATATCTACCCGGAGTCGGAGTCGGAGTCGAGCCTGATGAAAAATGCTTTGGCGAGTCGGGAGTCGGAGTCGGAGTCAACACCAAAATTGGCTCGACTCCACAGCCCTGGTGTGAGCAGACCATCATTACCAACACCTGTTACCAATTTTAGCCGGATCGGATGAAATATGCGTCTGCTTAGAGCTCACAAGGCCAAAATTTGAGGGTCCCTTTATTATGGGGGGCTATACGTAAAGTGGCGAGAGGCCATTTAGCGTGATTTCAACAGACGACGACGGACGGACATGCTTTAGATCGACTCAGAATTTCACACGGAACCAGAGATTATATACTTTAATGTGGGGTCGTAGAGCCAATATTTCATGTTTTTACAAACGGACATGACAAAGTAATATACCCCATCCTTGATGGAGGGTAAAAATTAACATTTCTATCGCATACTTCAGCAGCGTGCAATATCGTCGATCACCGAACTATTGTCCCCGCTGACCTCACGTCGTGCGGACATGCTTAACCAAAACAAATGTCCGTGCGTGAGTGTGATTCACGAAAATAAATATCTTCGGTGAGTGTGGTGAGTAACGAACACGCTTCCACGAAAATAATTCCCGCCCATTTACAACATAAAATGCTTTGAGTTGAAATTCATTCTATACTTTTTGTGAGTATCCTAAGCTATTAAGGTTTCATAGATGCTCTCGATTTGTTCGCATACTCATGTTTTTCGCTTTCAGGTCTGTAGGGTAAATTACTCAGTAAACAATTATTCGTGAGTCACGACGGTTTCTCGTGAGTCACGACATTTTTCGTCGCTTCACAAATTTTTTCGTGACTGACGAAAAATGTCGTGGACTCACGAGAAACCTCTGACCGACGTAAATAATTCTATGAGTAATTTACCTACAGAACCTGACTGAAAACATGAGTTATGATAAAAATCAGACGAGCGATTATAAAGGACTCTTAAATACAGATATCAGCAAAAGAGTATAAATGAATTCAACTGCGCAAAGCATTTTATGTTCGTAGCGGATTAATTTTCGTGAACGTGTTCTTACTCACGCCAACACGTCACAGAGATATTATTTTCGTGAATCACCACTCAGCGCCACTGACATTTGGTTGGTTAAGCATGTTCCGCCACGCGTGAGTCACGACAATTCGTCCTCACGTTTACCCTCTAATATCTATAGAATTTTTTATAACCCTCCATCATAGGATGGGGTATATTCAACTTTTCATTCCGTGTTGTAACACGATCGAAATATTGCTCTAAGACCCCGACCATAAAGTTATATATAATTCTGGGCCTTCGTGGCTGAAATTCTGAGTCGATCTAGCACTGTCCGTCGTCCGTCCGTCTGGTTCGAAATCGGACGCTAAATGGGGCCATATCGGTCCACTTTTACGTATAGCCCCTCATAATGGACCCTCAAATTTGGCTTGTGGAGCCGTCTAAACGAGGAAGCATATTTCATCCGATCCGGCATAAAATTTGGTACATGGTGTTGCGATATTGTTAAGGTCTCTCACGAACCAGGGCTGTGGAGTCGCAGCCAATTCTCTTGACTCCCGAACTCGCGACTCCGACTCCAGCATTTTTCATCAGCTCGACTCCGACTCCGACTCCGTGGTCAATATTACTAAATCTCATTTTAATACCACGTAATTTGTAGTTTTGTGGGTACGTAAGTAGATCGATCAGAAAGTATCATATTTATTTTTATTGTTGTGCAAAAAAAGGCTTAATTTCCATTAGATGCCAATTGAACTCTATATTTCAAATTTTGGCGGGCAACGTTTAATAAAAAAATAATGATATTAAATACCCGATCATACTCATGAGAAAGATACCAACAGTATATGTACTTTGTGGACCCAAAATTATTGATACTATCTCAAATCCTTTAACATTGTTGCCGACCTTATATAAAAGGTTTATATTCCCATATGCTATGAATTTGGAATCTGAATCGATTTAACATAAATGATGTATATACGTTATGACAAATCTATGCTACTTAAAATTTAAATCTAACGTTATTTGGGACGTAACACAATATTAACAAAACATTAAAAATGCAAAAGAAAGTCTAAAGTCGCGCGGGCCGACTAATAATAATTACTCTGCACACACTTGTGTTTTAGATCTACATTATTGATAAAATTCAATCAGACTTCTACAAAACTCGGGCAGATATTTTGGAAATATTCTATAATTGTTTAGACAATTCGCAAAATGCATTTATGATTCATTCATTAGAAAAAATTTTACAAATTTCGAGTCTTTCTACAACGTTTCGACTTAGCAATTTGAGTATCCATGAGCATACATTTACGAAAAATTTTTGTCTAGTAAACAAATTTTGATTAAATTTTCTACAGAACACCAAAATTTTGCACTGAGAATTTTCTATAGAAATAAAAATTTTGCGCAAAATTTTCTATAGAAAATCAAATTTTTACAAATAATATAGAAATAAAATTTTGAATAACATTTGTATAGATAATAAAATTGGCAACATTTTTTATAGAAATAAAAGTTTGAAAAAATATCAATAGAAATACAATTTAAAAAAAAATTGGGTAGCGAACAAAATTTTTGCAAAATTTTCGTTATAAGTGAAATAAAAATTTGCAAAATATTTTACGAAACAAAGAAATTTTGACTAAATTTATAGCTAATAAAATTGTTGACCAAATTTTCTAATAAAAAAATCTGACTTACTATAAATTTTGGCAAAATTTTCTATAGAAATAAAAATTTGCCCAAAATATGTCTATAGAAAGCAAATTTCTTTAATCAAACTTTCTATTAGAAATTACAAATTTTGACAAAATTTTCTATAGAAAAAAAGTTATTTCTATTAGTGAATAAAATTTTGAATTAAATTTTCTTTATAGAAATAAAATTTCTCCGAAAAAATTTGCTATAGAAATAAAATTTTGACATCATTTGCTCTATAAAAACAACTTTGAAAAAAATTTTAAGCGATTCCAATTTTCTGTCTAATATGGCCCTTAAAATAATAATGTAAAAAAATAAATAATTTTCGATTGTTCGAAATATCTTCAGAAATGATAAATATTATGAGCATAAAATATGGATTCGATCCGAGCCCATCCTGAACTAGTCTAACATTCTAAAACATAAAAGAATAGCCGTAATTGGAAGTTGCATCTCATTACAATTCGATGCTGTTACTGATCGAATGAATAAAGCAATGGAAACTAATTTGGTAAAAACTTGCCCTTAGTTTAAAAAAATGTAAGTGTTTTAAAAAATTGAGTTTAGCCGGAGTCGGAGTCGAAGCAAAATTTTTACGACTCCGGACTCGACTCCAGCAAAATCTTCAGACTCCGACTCAAAGACTCGACTCCACAGGCCCTGCCCTCACTAAAACCATGCAAAAAATGAGGTCCACATCGCGTCCATAATATACTATATTAGCCCCCATATTAAACGATCCCCAGATAGGGTTGCGCAGCCTCAAAGAAAAGCACAATCTTGCTCCGATCGCCTGAAATTTGCTGCATGGTGTTGGTATATGGTCTCATAACAATCATGCAAAATTGGCTTCACATCGGTCCCATAATAATATATAGGACCCCAGATAAAGCCGATCTCCAGCTTTGTTTGCCGATAGCCTCTAAAGTGAAGCAAAATTGGCATCGATCCGGCTGAATAATTTGTACATATATTGATATATGGTCTCTAACAACCGTCAAAAAGTGGTCCACATCGGATCCATAATGTTAGTATATAGCGCCCATATAAACGATCCCCAGATTTGCGGTTGCGGAGCCTTCAAAGAAAAGCAAATTTCAATCCGATCCGCCTGAAATTTGGTATCATGGTGTTGGTATATGGCTCTTCTAACACAACCATGCCAAAAATTGCGTTCACATCAGTCCATAATTATATGATAGGCCCGCAGATCAAATCCGATCTCCCAGACTTTGGGCTTGCGAAGCCTCAAAGAGAAGCAACTTGCATCCGATCCGGCTGAAATTTGGTACATTAGGTATGATATATGGTCTCTAACAACCCGTGCCAAAAAGGTTGTGCCCACATCGGTCCACTAATGTTATAGCTATAGCTCCCATATTAAACGCGATCCCCACAGGATTTGGGTGCGGAGCTCAAAGAGAAGCTAAATTTTTCATCCGATCCGCCCTGAAAATTTGGTAATGATATTGTTTTATGGTCTCTAACAATTTCATGCCAAATCTTGGTCCACATCGCTTTCTAATTATATAAAGGCCCCCATATAAACCGATCCCAAGATTTTGGCTTGCGAAGTCTCCAAGAGAAGCAAATTTCATCCAATCGGTTGTAATTTGGAACATGGTGTTAGTATATGATCTTTAACAACCGTGCCAGAATTGGTCCATATCGGTCCATAAGTATATATAGCCCCCATATAAAACGTTCTCCAGATTTGACCTCCGGAGCCTCTTGGAGGAGCAAAATTCATCCGATCCGGTTCAAATTAGGAACGTGGTGTTAGTATATGGTCGCTAACAACCATACCAAAATTGGTCCAATCACACAAAAATTGGTCCATATCGGATCATAAATCATGGTTGCCACTAGAGCCAAAATATTACCAAAATTTTATTTCTGTAGAAAATTTGGTCAAAATTTTATTTCTATAGAAACCCAGTTCTTTGGTCAAATTTTATTCGTTCATAATCATGGGTTGCCACTCGACAGCCAAACTAATCTACAAAGATTTATATTTCTATAGGAAATTTTGTCAAAAAGTTCTGTTTCTATAGAAAATTTTCTGTTAAACATTTATTTCTCGTTAGAAATGTTGCCAAAATTTTCTTCTCTATGCAGAAAATTTTGTTCAAAATTTTTCTTTGTATACGAAAATTTGTCAAAATTTTTATTTCTATAGAAATTTTGTCAAAATTATTCTATAGAAAAATTTTTAGTTAAAAATTTTATGTCTACATTTCTAACTGAATTACTATTACGTATTGGCATCGATCTTTTTTTGAATTTAATATATACCGACGTATGGACTTACATACAATTTAGAAGAGATGCTGTTTAGGAGGTTTTAAGATACCTTGCCATCGGCAAGGCGGTTTACCGCAACTAAGTAGATTCGATTGTGGATGGCCAGTGTTTAGAAGAAGTTTCTACGCATCCATGATGACGGTACATAAGCTTCGGCCTGGCCGAGGCCGAACTTACGGCCGTATATACTTGTTTATTTTTTATTTCTTAATACTTACTCACAAACATGAAGTTTGAATGGTAGCTTATATTTATACATGCCTTTGTCAATTATTTAGATTTAACGATTATATTATATATTTGTGTTTATTTCAAAAATAGCATTGATTCAAGTTAGAATTGATTCTATTTATCACAACACAAAAAAAGAGAACTTTATATAAAATAAAAACCCAAAATGATATCATAATTTCTTTACATTGGCAAAAACTTGTCTAGGAATATGA
>PGFW01062561.1:0-13068 GCA_003123925.1 Haematobia irritans | reverse complement strand
CAACAATTTATTTTCTATATTATTATATTTATTTTCTTTGAAAAATTTTTGCCAAAATTCTTATTTGCTATAAAAAAATTTGTCAATTTTTTTCGATGAGAAATTTTTAATTTTTATTTCTTATAGTAAAGTTTGTCAAAATTTTATTTTCTATAGAAAATTGTTTTTTAAAATTTTATTTCTTATTAGAAAATTGTTTTCAAAATTTTATTTCTATAGAAAATTTTTGTAATTTTTTTTCAAAATTTTATTCTATAAGAAAATTTTGTCAAATTTATATCTTTTAGAACATTTTTTCCAAAATTTTAGTTTCCTATAGAAAATTTTGTGAATTGATTACTTATAGAAATTATTGCCCAAAAAAAAAAAATTTTTTTTCCATAGTAAATTTTGTCAAAATATTTATTTCCATGGGAAAATTTATTCAAAACCAATTTACTTCCATGAATATTTGGTCAAAATTGCATTTCTATTTGAAAAATCTCTGGTGAAATTTTTTTACTATAAACGAAATTTTCTGTTCAAAATATTTTTTTTTAAGAAAATTTTGTTAATTTTTTTTTGTAGAAAATTTTTTAAATTTTTTTTCTTTATCAGTAACATTTTCTCAACTATTTTATCTTCTTATAGACAAAACCTTCTCTTTCTCACAAAATTTTATAATTTTGCATAGAAAATTTTGTGAAACATTTAATTTCTATAAAAAAACATTATTGCAAGTACCTATTTTGGAAAATCTACAAAAACATAAAGAATTTAGCAATCTACCAAAACAACAAAAAAATCTACCATTTTGGCAGAATTCTACCAATTGGTGCGCGACCATGCTAGGGGCATCCCGCGGTATAAAGCTACAGAGAGATAAATTGGTTTAACATAGCTTTGAGGAATGACATCAAACTATTCAATGGTAACTGTTTGGTATTTGAGTCTAAAAAATCTCTATAAGTGATGCCTTATTAGGTCGGTGATCATTGAACTCGTTGTAGGAATACTTTATAGCTGAAATTCATATCGCGGAAAATTCATAAATATTGGGAAACTGGTCTTGCAATACTCTTGCATCAGCAGTTGAAGTTAAGAATTTATAGGAGTTGCTTGTACCAAGGCCTTTGTATAGCTTAGCGCGACACTTCATTATTTAATCTTTTAACATCACCTTATACTTCCCCATTTTTGCCCACTGCCGTTTAGAGGATATTAACACAAATAACTCATACAAATTCAAATTGACCAAAATTACAACGGTTCGTAATCAACAAATACACTTACACATACCCCATTGCAAGATGTTGGATTTTTCGTAGAGTACCATAACTCCCTCTTACAGCCCTATTCTATTCAGTCGATTTCATTTGCTTTTAAAATACATTATTGATGGCTTCTGTTCTTCAGTGGCCATTTATGCAGACATCCAGGGATTGAGCAACATAAATGGCGGAGGCTTATAATGGGATGCTTCACCTACACATCAAACCACCAGGCCCCCTCGCCTTTTCCATTCCAAAATTGCGTGTTAGGCATTCAAGATGAGTATTTTCTGCGGTGTATGGTAATGGCCACGTAAATGCCGGAAAATTGTTAAGATTTTTTTGCATTTTTGCTTTTCTGTTATTGTTGTTGCTATTTCCTGATTCCTTGAAGAATCTCACTAGTAAATAAAAAGAAGGGAACTGAGCAGAAGAACTCAAGGAACACAACGGCAAAAATATCAGGAAAACGAAAAACGTTTCTTATAATAATGAACAAATGAGGAAATTTAACAAGGATTTGTCTGAATTAATAAAACAAAATCAATATGTGAATAAACTTTGTAAGGGTAGAGAGGTAGAACAAATGCATACTAGGATTTTAGCGCTTAACGCGCAAATCATTATAATTTTTAATACTAAGCCAATAAATACCTTCCTACTAGAGGAATAGTAAAAATGAATGACAAAAATTTGCCAAAAAATTTTTTTTAGTTTCAAAATATGGAAATTTTGTTTACCGCGACCTAAATGATTTTTAGAATAATGAGCATAATCCGCCGTTTTTAATACAATATAAAATATGTTAATCGATTTACCTAATTTTGTATGAATATGAGTTAGCTTCCGGAGTGTTAAAAAATAGTCATCAATATTATATGATCTGCATTTGTTTTTTTTTTTTTAACTTGGCTGATTATTGAAAGTTCATCAGCTCATTTTCGCGGCGACCATTATTAATTACTGGTTTTGAGTTGAAAATTGATTTTCCTCATTTTGTTTGTTAATGCTGCGAGAGCTTGAGAAGTGTTCAACATTGATTTAAATTTATATCCACAGACGATTTCTAGTGACCACAACAAAAAATTTCATTTTCACAAAGGAAAATTATAAGTAGTCCATATAAATTCAGGTTTTCCATTTCTTTTTTAGCTAACAAGAATATAGAGTAATGCCTGTTTTATCATTAAAAAAAATCCAAATGTATTGCATACTTTAGCGTGGTTGCAAGATTACATTAATTAATGCCATATGTTAATTATGGAAAATAAAAACTATATATATTACTACCCTCACTGGGGAAATGGAATTCACCAGCAGGATCTGCGTACAGGACTAGTCCCTGGCTGTGCAATAGGACCAGTCCTAGTTCTGGTCAAGGCGTTATGGAAGGGACCCGGTCACTTTAAACATGGCGTTTGTCATTGACGGCGCTAAATATACATTATAGGACCAGGCCTTCTGACTCTTTGTCCTAAGGACACGTCCTTAGGGGCAACTTTAGAGTATGTCATCTCCATAGACAGATCCTCATGAACCAGTCTCGACAAATTCTTAGAATCTGTTTCAGTTTGATTATCCAAATCGCACCAAGAATTTTTACCAATTCCCGTAGGGTATTTAAAGCATCAATTTTAACCGCTTGATATCGCATTATAATTTAAATGATCCTAAAATATGACACAAAATGTGTTCTAAAACTAACAAAATAGTATAGAGTAAGAATTAAACGTGTTTCCTTTGTAAAAATTCCCAAATTGTGTTGCATACTTTTAGGCGTTTTAAGCATTAAAATAAGCGTATGCATTTTGTGTTAATTTATAAAAAAATTATTATATTTAAAGCATGATTTTACCCGTGATATTTCTGATGATTGAAAAGTTATCGCCTACTTCGCATACACTTTAAATAAATCTAAACTTTGAAACATAAGTGTTCCTAAAAACTACAAAATATTTCATTTTACAAAGGAAAAATTTAAAAGTAGTCATTAAAATTAAATTTCACATTCATTTTACCTGCTATACTTTTTTACAAAATGATTAAAATCCTAACAATATTAGTATCTCTGTAATTATGTTTATCGCATCTTTTTACATTGCATACTTTTAGGGCGGTGGTTAAGAAATACACTTGAATATGTGTATTGTTTATTATGACAAATACTATTATGAAAAAATATAATAGTATTACATGGCATTTGGTAACAAACTGTGTTTTAGGGTTATGAACTTATAGCAGCGGTATTTTTTGATGCTAATTAAACAAATTGGCAGCCAAAATTACCATTAACTTTTAAAATTCTTCTTCTTAGTTTAGACTCATAAATTATTTCATCCACATCGCGAATAGTTTCAGTTTTTAAATTCTTTGCAAACTCTCTCGTTGTCCATTGTTTTATGTCGTTACTAGTGACTCAATGCTACCAAAAAAAAAAAAATATTTCGTGAAGAATGGCGAAAATCAGTTTACGTATATAATATATATACGCTTGATGGCGCCTTAGAGCCAATGCTACTTTTCCCTTTTATTTTTTTATCATACATTTACTGCTATGATTAAACATAACAATAAATAAATAAATAAAATACTCAGAATGATTCCATAGGTACTAGGCTGGCAAAAATAACGTGGAAAAGTTGGAAATGGTTCTTAGTATTTCATACCGAAAATTATATAATTTTCCTAAATTTAAATTCTCAAGTTCTTGATTTGAAAATTTGGTGCCTAATTCTTGATTAGTGTTAATTTTTTTATGTCTATAATGGTGGGGTCCTCAACTTTACCTCCTTCTATTTTATGAAATCTGTATAATTCTACAAGACATTGTTTTGTTTTGTTTTTGTTTTTTTGCTAAAAATCTACTTAATCTCTCTCTAATTTAGATGGGTCAGATAACCAAAATATTACAGGGATTTTACAATTTATCCTTATTAAATATCATTTTCGGAAATATTTGCAATGCTATTCGAATGATAGTTTAAAATTCACTATTGCTTGATTAGGAAAGGGCTTTTGCCTGTTTTCCAGTAGTGCAGGAAGTAAACCTCTTTACCTATAATAAAAAAATTCAATGTGATTGCACTACTTTTGGGCTACAACGATTTTAACGATTCCTAGAATATGTGAAAAATAAGACAAAAATTATGGGCCATGTAAACCCATTTGCCAGTTTGATTGTTTTCTGAGGAAAAAATTTATTTCGGAAAGAGAGACACGAGAAAACTATCACAAAAATTTTTCCAATAAAATTTTATTTGTATATATTTTTTGGAATGATGTTCCTGTTAGGCTAATGGGCCTAGCGCATTGATGTAAATAAAACAATTTTTAATTACATGTTTCCCAACGTTTCGTCGATGGTATTCGTCGACATATATCAAGGGATAATTTTATTCGCCTATAAATGAAAAACAAATTATATTTTGAATATTTTACTAAGCATTTAATAACTTACCAATGAAAAATGTATTTTTTTACAATTTGATTTAAAAAAAAAATATTCATTAAAAAATTTAAATTGATTCAACAAATATTTTCAATTAAACAAAATCATCACATACATTTGTTGTATTAATTAATTTTTTATTTCTTCGCGTCAATTAAATTTTTTATTGACTTTAATGACTCATACTATCATTTCTGTGTTGAAGACATTTTAATTAAAAATTAATTGGATCAATTATAATTTCATGATAGAAAGTACAAAAAATACACAAAAATTTTTATGACGATATATTTGGGACGAAAACCCCGCTTTTTAGCCATCCTTGTTAAAGTAGCAAGTTAAAAATGCGTTTTACAAATGCCCAATTCAAATGATCAGCTTAAAAATTCCTATAGTTTGTGAAAACAACAAATCAAAGATTTTGATTGTTTAGTATATTATCCACACCTGCAGAATAAACTGTTTACTATTGTAAAAGCATATTCTAATGGGTTGCATACTTTTGGGCCGATTATAAAGGGTTAAATTTATTAAGCCATCAAAAAGCGCTATTTTTCTAAGATATTAGATTGTTAATGGCTGCTTTAAGAATTACCACATACAAGTGATTACAATTGACAATGAATCCTAAAATAGCGATCAGCGGAAAGTGGTGAAAATATAGGGGAAAAATTATTAATCAAAGGCCTGCCAGTTTTTGAAATGTTGTCAAAAAAAAAAAAATATTGTCGCAATGAATAGGAAATTTTCAGCTGTAAAATTTTATGGTGGGTATATTGTGTTTTCTAAGCAAAAATAGGAATAGCGACATTTTCACGCCTTAATTGGTTATTGCGCGTATAATTTAGGCATTGAAATGCCTGTTTCTCTATCAGACTATCATACAGATAATAGGGCATCCTAAGTGGACTTCGTAAGTAGTGTGACCACTGAGTTTGCTCCCGCTTTAAAAAAAGAAACCCTCAATGGCTATTAAGCTAAACATAGATCGGGCATCAGGAATTACATATGATTTTTTGTTTAGCCTCGCAAATTTTTTTAAAATTTATATTTATAGCTAAAATTGTAATTCATCCTTTGTTAAATAGCAATAAAAAATATCTTGTATAAATGCATTCGAGTGAGTCGTTTAAAATATCCTTTCATAACCAGAAAATAAAGCCTGTTTTGGTGGCAACTTAAAACGACTTACTCAAGCAACGAATAGAATATAACTCAGCAGTAAGGACTTACATTCTGATTACTATGGCATTTCACAACAATTTCTTTCTCCATAAAATGTAAGTATTTAACGATTTTTCTTTTATTTTTATAAAAAAAAAAAACAACCAAAAACATTTATTTTAAGTTTTATTAAATTTTCGTCTTATAGCCGATGATCATTCAGGGCCTTATAAGTGTCCAGCCCAACAAATGCTAAAAGAAAGAAAAATATTTCCCTTTTGATTTATGGAATCGCTAGTGGCCATATATTGCTTAAGGTCGTAAGATGGCAACACTTTGTTTTATCCGTATTGTATTTTTCATATTTCACATAATTATAAAATATTAAAATGTTTTCTGTTTTTATCCAAGCTAAAAAAAAACATAAGCAACCTTTTTACAACATCATGATGGTTTTTGTTGGTGTTTTTGTGTTTTTTGTTTTCTTTATCAGGAAAATACATAGAGAAAAAACAATGACAGCGACAATTGTTATGAAGTGTGCGGAAATATTTGCCACAAATATCTTTTTCAGTTTGTTCAAAAGACACTAAAAAAGATGAAGAAAATATGATAATATCATTAAGTTGTCGAGGCTTCCACCCGCCAACAGAAGTGTAAAATCTCTTGGCCATTTTTGGTCCCTCGTTTGCCACCTCTCTCCACCTCCCATCCCAACTTGTAATGGCCATTTCTTTTATAGTCTTCTCTGCCTAAGCATTGGGCGAAAAAGAAAAATATTGTTTAAATAAGTGGTTTATCAAAAGAACGAGCAAGAAAATAAAGTGAATACAAAAAAAAATCATGTTAAGAACTTAAATTGGCTTAGATGGACTATTTCATCAGAGAGCACCTGTGTAGCTGAGGCTGTTTTGATTCCTGGCACCCTCATTGACCTTTGTTTTATATTTTTTTTTTGCGTTGCCCATATAAAGAAGGGCAGTATACTATGGTTTTTCGAACATCATTTGTAATAAAAAGAAATATTGGCATAAGCTCCAAGTAAACTAGTGAAGTTTTTTTTTTTTAGTGAGAAAAAAATTTATTTTTTAGGATTCAGTAACGAAATCCAATTAATTTTTAAATGAAATGTCTTCAATCACAGAAATGATAGTATCAATCAACAATTAAAAGTCAATTAATTGATCCAATTAAAAAATTAATTGATATTGTTAATTCTTGGGAATTCATAACATTACTGGTGCTTGAGAAAATATCTCATAAAAATAATTACAAATTAAATGATCATGAACTGAGAATTCTTGTGATTGGATTTTTGTTTTAATTAAAAAATTTCAATTAAAATTTCAATTGGAAAATATTTTGTAGAAAACTTTTTTCTGCTTTGCGTCTTTTCTTACTCGCAAGTATTAAAATTTTGAAAAAAAAAACTTTTTTACGTCACTAAAAGGCAAGAATGATATAAAAATATATTTTTTATTAAAATAGATTTGAATTAATCTAAAAATAATATTTCTGAACTTCAAAGGAATTTCTTGTTTACAATAAAACAAAAATCTAAATTCATTGCATACATGTAGGCGTTTGTATGGATTATCTTGAATAGGATTTGATGAGCTTTAAAAACGACTAATTTTTAAGACATGTTTCTACTCATAACATACTGGCTTGAGAAAATATCTCATAAAATAATTACAATTTTAAATGATCATGGACGAGGAATTTTGTGGGTAAAATATGACAGAATTTCAAAACAATTTTTTTCAGAAAAACTTATATCGGAAAGAATATGAGAATATGAGTATCCAAGTGACGGATGGTTATGAGGGTGAAAATTTTTTTTTCACAAATCATAAGTTGTGATAGGTCAATTTATTTTCCAACAAATTCTCCATCTAAACTCGATACACTTCAAAGTTTTGAAACTGTACTGGCAATTAATCAGATTTGAGATTGTACCACAGAGGAAACATGTTTACAAAAATAATTATGTCTGGCAATACTTTTTAGGTCGCTTGTAATATTACATTGAATATGAACTTGATGATATGAAGTGAAGAGCTTTAAACAAGTCATAATACGGCCGTAAGTTCGGCCAGGCCGAAGCTTATGTACTCCCCCACCTGGATTGCATTAGAAAATTCTTTACTGAAGACTCGTCATCCACAATTCGAATTTACAAGGTATCTTAAAAACTTCCTAACACGTAATATATACCACATAGTCCATACGTGGTATATATTAAACTAAAGGCCGATTAAATACGTATATAATTAAGTTTAAAGATTCTATAGAAATAAAATTTTGACAACATTTTCTATAGAAGTAAAATTTGGAAAAAATTTTCTATAGAAATAAAATTGGAAAAAAATTTCTATGCGGAAATTAAAATTTTTGACAAAATTTTCTATAGAAATAAAATTTTGACAAAATTTTCTATAGAAATAAAATTTTGACAAAATTTTCTATAGAAATAAAATTTTGACAAAATTTTCTATAGTTTTTTGAAATAAAATCTTGGACAAAATTTTCTATAGAATAACATTTTGACAATGTTTTCTATAAAGATAAAAATTTTGGTAGATTATTTTTGGCTCGAGTGGCACCATGATATGAACCATATGGACAATTTTTGTGTTATGGGGGATCGGCTATATATAAGCTATAGACGATATGGACAATTTTGGCATGGATATTAGCGGCCTTATACTAACACCACGTTGCACATTTCCAACCGGCATGGGATGAATTTTGCTTCCTCCAAGCGGCTCCGGAGGACAAATTTTTCCTTGCGAATCGATTTAAAGGGGGCCTCATATATAATTATGGACCCGATATGGGACCAATTTTTGGCATGTATTAAAAGAACCTATACCAAACACCAATGTACCAAAATTTCAGCCGGATTCGAATGAATTTGCTTCTCTTAGAGGCCTCAGCAAGCCAAATCGGGGGCATCGGTTTATATGGGGCTATATCATTAATTATGGAGGCGAGTGCGACCAATTTTTTCATGGTTGTTAGAGATCATATACTAACACCAATGTACCAATTCCAGCCGATCGGATGAAATTTGGTTCTCTTAGAAGCTCCGCTAGCCCAAATCGGGGATCGTTATATGGGGGCTATATGTAATTATGGACCGCATATCGCAATACCATCCGAACCTACGATCAATAACAACTATTTAGTCCAAGTTTTCAATCGAAGCTTGTTTCGCTTCGAAGTTTAGCGTGATTTCAACAGACGGACGGACGGGCGGACATGCTCAGGATAGACTCAGAATTTTAGCCACGACCCCCCAGAAAAATTTTTTTTTTTTATTATTTTAATTACTTTATGGGGTCTTAGAGCAATATTTCTGTATGTGTACAAACGGAATGAACAAAGTTAATATACCCCGCATCCTTGAGGTTGCGTCGAGAGCTATAAAACAGGCTCATTTAAGGCATCTGTTTACTCGTGACAATTTCTTCGTGCTTGAGAAGCTTATCTCCTACTGGCACGAGGGGTGGAGTACAATTAAAATGCTTCGCGCGAAATAGTATGTTTGTGGCGTTCAATTTCAACTTTAAAGAACCTCAGTGTAAACACATTTTACAGAAGAACTTATATCGGAGAAAATATGAAGAAGTGATCGATTTAATTGCACAAATTCTCCGTCTAACCGATACACTCCCGTTTAAAATCGTAACGTTCAATTAATTAAGATTTGAGATTTGTTTTGGCTGATACAGTGTTTGTTAGGTTACAATTAACTGAGTCACCACAGAGTAAAACTGTTTACCACAAAAAGAAAAAATTATTTAATTCGTTGCATACTTTTAGGCGCTTGTAAGATTATATTTACTATATTTGAATGAGCTTTTAAAAAAGACTAATTTTTAAGGCATATCTGCTACGCATGATATTTTCATTTAAAGGCCTCATGTAAATTCATTTTACAGAAAAACCTATATCAGAAAGAATATGAGTATCCAATGACGGTATAAGAAGGTGAAAAAAAACCCCAGCCGTCTAGCTCGATTATCTCCCGTTTCTTATACCAATAGTAGCGTCTATGAGCTATTAACTTTTAAATAACGTCTTCCTTGGAGTAGACTAAACAAAATTCGACCACACCACACATTCTTAATTTTTCCTAAATTCTTTTTAAAATTTTTTTTTCTCTGCTTTTGGCAGGCTTTTCCTACCATCATTACTATGGTGATATTTGCTTCAACGATTTTTCTTATTAAGTTTTCGTTGTCTTGTCGCCCACTTTGTGAAGTCATTTCATTTACAGGTGTTTGCGTTTGTACTTTCAAATTTATTGTTTATCTTGTTTTGTTTCGCCTCGTCATAATGCTCTGCTCTTGGTCTTGTATTACTTTAATTTCGTTCTCATTCTTTCAATTTATTCCCCAGGAGCTTTTGTTTTTGACCTTCTCTCCTCTGGGTGGGAGGATTTCTAAAATGAATTGGTCCTATAATAATATCACGCAAGGCGAAACAAACGAGAAAAAGAAGTTTATCTAATATTTCTTTGAGTTCTTAGCAATTTTTCTGTGTTAGTTAAAATGTTTGTGTGTGTGTGGGTATTTGAAAATCTCTTTCATTCAATGTTATTTTTTCGTAGGATTTCTTTTTTTTATTTTTTTTTTTGTACTTTAGAAAAAAATGTAATTTTTCTTTTCATGTTATTTTGTTGATTTTCTGTTTGCCTCAGAGAAATGAAAAGATAACTAACGTCTTTTGTTATAGCAATAGCAAAAGAATTCGCTTTTGTTTCTCGAGGATAAGAAAGCAACAACAACAAAGAAAAATACCTCAACTTAATTTCGGTTGCCCATTGCAAATATAACACTGGTAGGTTACAATGAAAATAAAACTAAATAAAAAAATAGAGATTATTGTTTTTGTTTCATTTATATAAAAAGGATATATATGAATGCAATGAAATAATATAATCATTTAATGTTAACATTATATGTGGCCTCATAACCATTCCAAAGGGGATGCCTAAAAGTATGCAGTACTTTTCAAAAAACCATTATCCTTTGGTTTGATGACAACGAGGGCCCAAAAGTATGTTTTTTTATAATAAATAGAACAAAACATTTTATGTCCACAGCTTTTAATTGAATTGTTTCAAAATGTAAAACAAAAAAAACTTGAAATTTTATTTTCAGAAATTTTTAAGTATTTCCTTTCCTTTGGATCAGCCTTCGGGGAATGTTATAACTTAACGGAAGATGAAGTTTTTTCTTTTTATTTTCCCACTTTTCTGTTAATAAACTAAAATTACAAGAATGTTTTGAAACTGACCCAAAGCTTAGGGCTAAAATGTCTTAAGGCTATGATATGTAATTTAGACTATGCCAAGAACATTTGAATGAAATTGTAAAGGATAAATTATTTCTAATGGACCTAGATAACCACTCCACAATTTTAAATAAAATATTAACCATTTTCTTTTTAATTATTACCAAAAATGGCACATACAAAAAATGTTTTTCTGATTCAATCATGAAATTAATTGATCCAATTAATTTTTTAATTGAAAAGTCTTCAATCACAGAAATGATAGTATCATTTAAAATATTAATTGAAAGTCAATTAAAAATGAATTGATACTATTATTTATTTCTGATTAATTTTTGTTTCAATTAAATAATTTCTGGAATCAATTAAATTTTTAATTGAATATTTTTTAAAACTAAATTAAAATTTTAATTGGAAAAATTTTCGTGAAATTTTTTTTTTGACATATAGTCAAATCAGTTTGGAATAGTAATTTTTCTGCAATTTCAGTTAGAGTTTGGAATGAACCGATCATTGAGGGGAAAATATTTGCATACTTTCCAACGAAGACAATCATGAAATTAATTGATCCAATTAATTTTTTAATTGAAATGTCTTCAATCACAGAAATGATAGTATCAATTAAAATATTAATTGAAAGTCAATTAAAAATTAATTGTACTATTATTTATTTCTGATTAATTTTTGTATCAATTAAATAATTTCTTGAATCAATTAAATTTTTAATTGAATATTTTTTAAAACTCAATTAAAATTTAAATTGGAAAAATTTTCGGGAAAATTTTTTTCTGTATAGAAAAAAATGGCACATAGCCAAATCAGTTGGGAATAGTAATTTTTCTGCAATTTCATCTAAAGTTTGGAATGAACCGATTATTGAGGGGAAAATATTTGCATACTTTCCATCGAAGACATCTAGCCCTAAAGTATACAATATTGAAATTAAGAAAGAGTTAGTACTTGGAGTACTGTTAGGCGCAAACCTACATAGAAAATAAAATCATCAAAATTTTCCTTAATAAAATTTTAATTGATTTTTAAAAAATAGTCAATTAAAAATTTAATAGGATCAACAAAATTTGTAATTGAAACAAAAATTAATTGTATCAATTAATTTTTTAATTGTTTCAATTATTTTTTTTTTTATTGGGAAAATTTGTTTTTTAATTGACTTTTGTAATTGATACTATTTTTTTTTGCGATTGAAGATATTTCAATTAAAAATTAATTGATTCAATTAATTTCGTGATTAAAAACAAATTTTTTTTCTGTGTAACAGTTCCCACATTTAAAATGTTTCAGTTAATTCGCGTGTTTGCGGTGTCTTTAAGATCAAAGTCACAATTTTTTGTGATTTATTTATGTGCGTAGACACATTGTTACCATGCCGCCATTTCAGTGGCAAAATTGCAACCTTTTTTTACTTTTGTGCCACCTTTTTATCGGTGTGTGCCTCTTTTTATTTAAATTAATTTATACTGTAATACATTTTGTGTATTATATTATGTTCATAAATAAGTTTCTTTTTATTAGTTTTTCAGTGGACACACGTGTGCGGCCTTAAAGTATGCAAAGAAAAAAATTCGATTTATTTAATAAACTGAGTTTTGTTGACACTTTTTGCGCCTCTTTATAAAAATTCTCAACGGTAATGCTGAGTAGGCAAGTCCAAAACACCTTATCTGTACGCACATAATATCTCCAGAGATTCGGCCGTTTTTCGACCTGGATGAAATTATGATATTTTCCTCCTGATTATTCTATTTCTGAGCCTGAAAATAACGAATAATTAAATTATCAGAACAGTTTTGTAGAGGAGAAAGATATACACTTTGCTAATACATCAAAATAAACTTTACACTATGTTATTCGTTTTGCTCTATATGCTACAACAAAATTGTT
>PGFW01062557.1:0-14341 GCA_003123925.1 Haematobia irritans | reverse complement strand
CCACGCCTTCTTAAGGCCGCTTTGTAAGGCAACTGCCCCTTGCAGGGGACTTGGCTGTTCTGAAATTATATGACAACATGGCGTCGGCGTATCACGGCAAGTGGCAATTCCACTTCTCTCCCTACCGATGAGGAACGTTTTGGATAAAGTGAAACACTCTTCAATGAGGGTAGCCTCGCACGAAGACACCCGCGCTCCAAGGATGAATTCTGGGGAACAGCAAAATTCATAAAAAACACAAGCACTGCCAGCAAACATCATCGAATGCCAACAAACCTAGCGAATGGAAACGCAAGTGAAGAGTTTATAACGAAAAATTGCCAGGATACGGCGAAATGAATTTGTGTATCGCTTCTAGTTATTACGGGACCCAAGTGTAAATAGACATGGAGAGTAGACGTTAACCATAAATGAAGATAGCAGGCAGCAAATTTGTAGAAATAGAATAGTGACAGGTTACATATAGGAAAATAATTTATAGGGTGCCGGTTGTAGAAATGACAAAAAAACAACAGTTTGGAGTCTATTACGTGTATATAAATATTATATAATTCTATAATTGGAAAATTCGATAAGTTGAAAGTGCGAAAAAATGGACAAGAGAGAAAACTATGCCCCAATTACTCAATATTTCAAGAATTGCGAAATGTAAAAAAAAAAAAATTGAAATAAACATTTAATGAAATTCTAATATTTAGAATGTTTCATAAAATTCAAGATACTATAACATTAAGGATATTTCATACATTTTGCAAATACATATATATTAAAAAATTATTTATTTATTTTTTTTTTTTTTCTAAATATGGAAATTTTGATCAACCAAAATAAATTTTCTAAGAAATTTTTGGACGTTTTCAAGGCTACAAAAATTATTTATGATGACAATACTGGTTATTTTTATTGTTAATTTCATAGCAAATGGTAACCAGAGCATGAATTCCAGATGATGGCCGCAGGAGGTCGCATTTACAAAGGATGTTTTTTATATATCGGGATTGGCAAAAAAAAGAGCTTCCAAAAAAGTAGTTTGGATACCCAATTTGTGATCCGGAAGTAGTGTAAACTCGGATAATCTCCAATGAATTTTAGTATGGGCTTGTCATAGCGACGGAAGTTACTTCTATTTTTGGAATCCTTTGCCATTGCCTTCAGAAGTTGTGCTCTGGAAGTTCATGTTTGGATGGAAGTAATTAAAAACTAAAAAACAAAAATTTTTTTCCAAATTTTTTCAAAACCTTTTTTTAAAATTTTTTTTTGTTTTTCCAGTATTTTTTTTTTGTTGCTTTGGAAGTTCATTGGATGAAGAAACAAAATAAACAAATTTTTTTTTCCAACTTCACTTTTTATTTTTACCAAAACTTTTTGTTACACTTTTTCCTTATTTATCTAATTTTACAAATTTGAAAAACTTTTCGCTTCCACCGGGTTGAACCTGGGCCTCTTGCAACCATAAGCGAAAGGCCTTTAGCCATTCAGCCACAAAAGCCATTGCACACGAGCATTCAAAACGGTCTTATTCAATGTTTTGACACAATGAACCTAATTGGAACACCACCGGAATGACCATTTTAACTACTTCCTTGAGTATGTTCATAATTATATAAATTACATGAAAAAACTAAAAGAGAACACTGGTTACAATCTCACCAACGGCAATTCTTTATTTAAATATTTTGTTTTGTTTTTTCGCATATATTTTTTCCATAAATATATTTTTTCATTTAAAAATGAACAAAAAATTAAAAAATTCTGTTAATTTGCAAAAGTTTCGTCAAAGGAACTTTCCATGAATTGAAAAAGTCAAACGCACATGTTTAAATCTTTACGGGGGATGAAAATTTATTATACCCTAAAAAAACCATCATAGTGCGTCAGGGTATAATAGTTTGATCGCCCAAAAAATGTGCCTAGCCAGAAATATTGATTTTAACCCATAAAATATATAACCGATCGGATCAGAATTCACTTCCTGAGGATCGATCTAGCGCTTGGTGTCCGTCCGTCTGTCCATGTGTTTGTTGTTCACAGGATTCCGGTCGCAATTATTAACCGATTTGGATGAAATTTGGTACAGGGTGTTTTTTGGGCACAAGGACGAACGCTATTGAATTTGGAAGAAATCGGATCAAATTAAGATATAGCTCCCATATATATGTATCGCCCGATTTCGACAAATGGATTCACGTTGCGCTTTTTTACAAACCGATCGTCATCATCACCGAATTTCATCGAAATAGGTTCAGATTTAGATGTAGCTCCCATATATATGTATTGCCCGATTTCCCCAAATTTGGCCATAAAAACCTTATTTATTAAGCGATCTTACTCAAACTTGGCTTACTTTAATCTTTTATGGTACTGACAATATGTGCCAAAAATAATCGAAGTCGGTTTCAGATTTTAGATAATAGATATAGCCTCCAATATATATGTATCGCCCGATTTTGCCAAATTTGGCCGTAAAACCCTTATTTATCAACCGATAGTACTCAAAGTTGGCTAAATATAATCTTCTATACCTCTAACTGTATGTGCGCAATTTCGTCGAAATCGGTTCAGATTTAGATATAGCTCCCATATAAATGTATCGCCCGATTTGGTAAAATTTGGCCGTAAAACCCTTATTTATCGACCGATCGTACTCAAAGTTGGCTAAATGTAATCTTCTATAGCTCTAACTGTATGTGCGAAATTTCATCGAAATCGGTTCAGATTTAGATATATGTATCGTCCCATATATATGTAACGTCTGATTATGCAAATTTGGCCGTAAAACCCTTATTTATTCAACCGATCGTTAACCAAGGTTGGCTAAATTAAATCTTTCTATAGCACTTAACTGTATGTGGCAAAATTTTCATCGAAATCGCGTTCAAATTTAGATATAGCTCCCATATATATGTATCGCCCGACTTTGAAAAATTTGGTCCTAATAACCTTATTTTTGACCATAGGGGCCTCATTTATTAACTGATCGTACTCAAATTTTACACAAAGTGACCTTCTGTGGTATCAATCATACGTGCAAAATAGTATACAAATTGGTTCAAGATTTAGATATAGGTCCCATATATATGCATAGCACCGATTTTGGTTATATTTGGCCATTAATACTCTTATATTATTAACCCTATCCACAAAAAACAACGCGCCAAAAAAGAAAAAAAGTCTTTTGGATCGGAAAGTGGGTGCAAAATTGACGCAGACAGCGATGAATTTTAACATGGGCTTGTCATAGGACGGAACTCCTTCCTTTCAACAGCCGTTGCACTGAATTTTGCATTATACTTCTTTAGATCATGATCCGAATTCAATTGTTGGATGTAAAATTAAAAAATTCTTGATTATGTGTCAATATAAATCATTTTTATAATTTATTATAATTTTTAAATGGATTCTAACGCTTGTGGAAACGTTTAACCTCAGATAATTTTTCAAAAACTTCACAATTTTTTTTCAGATTGTGATTTCAATTTTTTTTCGACAAAATTTAAGATTGATTCTGTACCATTTATGAATTTTACTTCTGTTTTTAACCTATTTTTGAAATAAAAAAAGTTAAAAATTATCATTAAAAGCTATGAAAAAAAGAAACTTCCTGGGCGGCTAGTTAAATAAAGAACATCATTGGGAGTTGCATTCTTCTGAAAGTGTTTTTAAAGTTGTGTCTTTGGAAGAACTTCCAAATTTTTTTTGCTGGGATGTTATTACAAATTCAAATGTTGATGTACAGTGTGTATTTCTTACTGTACATGTAGCTCTTACATAAATCTATTGCCCTATTTGCAGAAATTTTGATTTATTAACCACAAATAAATTGACCGTTCTCCCTTTTTTAATTAATGGACTCAATTATTAGCTGGCATATTAACTCTTTTTTGGTGCAAAATAAAATATAGCTCCTAATATTAGACATTTGCTTCTCAGATTGTGGACAAGATACCCATAAACATAGGGGGTACATGTTTTATGCGGCTGTCTTATGTTTCTCCAAAACCTATACCAATGATACTCCCAAAAATGCTTATGTTTACTAATTCAGTAGGGGTTGTTTAGGTATATATTTTAGTCGGGCCCCCGGCCCGACTTTCTACTCTTACTCACTTGTTTATTTTATTTTTTTCTTTTTTTTTATTAATTTCCTATTTCTTTTTTGAAATTAATTGTTTCCTACAACTTAAATTTACACTTGATAATAGCTAATGCGTACTTTCTAATACTTTTCCAATAGCGGACTGCATCTGAAATAGAAAAAAAATATCTTTGGGGATCCAAGATGCGTTTTAGAAGAAATGTTTGTGGACTTGCTCCAAAAGGAACTGCATTCGGAAGTGGCGCGTAAAAATCGCGTTTAAGGATCTCACGATGCGCCTTTAGAAGAAATGCTTGATGGACTTGTCTTAAAATGCTACAGCCATTAGAAGCTTGAAAAAAAAATCGATGGGGGATTCTGGGATTGCGCTTTTAAAAGGAAATGTTTGTGAACAAAATTCCATTTATTTGCTCGGGATAGTATATTGTCCTAAAAAAACTTTTGATACCACATGAAAGCAAAATCGTGAGAAAAACTGAATAAATTCAAATTTGTTTTTAAGATGTTTGAGTACGCAAAAACCAAATTTCTATGCAGGAACTGCAAACTTAAATGTTATCCTTAGTACCAATTTTCTTATTTCTGTATCTACCAGGGATCCGGAGCGCCGTTCCATTTTTTTCGCCTCCGCTCGCTCCCGCTCCGCAAGAAAAAAAAACCGCTCCGCCTCTCGCTCCGCCTCGAGAAAAAAAAATCGCTCCGCTCCGCTCCACGCTCCGCTCCGCTCCTCTTCGAGAAAATTATAGTACTAAAAAATTTGTTATTATTTGTTCAATTGAGTTTTATTTATATTTTAGCAAAAATCTGCGGCGGTACATATATGGGAGCTATAGCTAAATCTGAACGATTTTCGATTGATTTTTTGACATATAGTTAGTGCCAACTTTGAGTAAGATCGCGTTGCATAAATAAGGGTTTTATGACCTAATTTGACAAAATCGGGGCGATACATAGTATATTCGGGACCTATATCTAAATCTGAACCGATTTTCGCATGAAATTTGCAGACTAAAGGCGTGATACAGAAGCATTATTTTGCCTTTGCTAAATTTTGACGGACGATCGCGTTAGGCTTAAAAAAACGTGGCAAAACGTGACCCCCAATTTGTTCGAAATCGGGCAATACATATATATGGGGGATGCTATATCTAAATTTGATCCGATTTCTTCCTCAAATTCAATTAACGTTCGTCCTTGTGCCCCAAAAAAACTCCCTGCTACCAAAATTTCATTTCAAAAATCGGTTAATAATTGCGACCGCAAAATCCTGTGAAACAACAAATACATGGCACAGACGGACGGACGCCAAGCACTAGATTCGACTCAGGAGGTGATTCTGAGGTCGATCGTATATATTTTATGGGCGTCTAAAAATCAATATTTTCTTGTAGGCACATTTTTTGGCAGATCAACTTGTTATACCCTAACCACTATTGTGGTTTAGGTATAATGGACTTTAAAACAATGTTGTTGAAAATATTCTTATTAATTTGAAGATTTTTTCAGAAATATTAAATCCATTTTTGACTTCATTAAATGAAGCATTCTTAGGAATGCATATGTTAATTTTTCATTTTTTTTAGATTTTTTCGTCTAGTTGTTTTATCAAATCGTTTAAAAACGATGCGTTAACGAAGTATTTTTTTTTCCATATTAAGACTTCGACTTCCAGTAGAAATTATGCTATGTTTCAAGTAAAAAGCGTCTTTAAAATAACGAGTGTTGGAAAAAACATGTCTTATTTTCCCTTAACCGATTTTTTTGCTTTGTAGCAAGATGCAAAAAGGAAAACAAATTTAAAAACAAAATTTATTAATTTTAAAGGAATTTTTTTCTTACATTATTAAAAGTCACGTTTGACCTTACCTTCAAAAATTTTTTATCTTTCATGTTATGATACACATTTTTAAGTTAAAATCACTTAATTATAAGGACATCTCACAACTTCATTCAAATAGTTTATTGCCTTTTTTGGAACAAGAAAACAAGTATATAAAGCACTAAGTTCGGCCTGTGCCGAACCTTAAATACCCACCCCCATGAAACAATATTAGGGTTTCCTTTTGAAATTTTAGGGAGGCGTGAGACTGAGGAACACTTCCGAAGATAAATTTAAAGATTTCCAACCTTATGAGGACTATATCAGATTCTGGATTTATAAGAACCATTTTTGTTTTGAGTCTTTAGTAGGAATCATTAACATTTTTTGTTAAGTGTTGCAAGAAAATTATACAAATAGCGTCTTGATTTGAAATCTTAAATATGTAGAAGTTAAAATCTTGGGAAATTTTTACATTGAGTTTCAAGCAGTTCAAGTGTAAGTCGGATCTATATGGAGGGCATTACCAAATGCGACCGAGCCTAAAATACCTGAATATTTACAATTTCAGGCAAATCAGATAAAAATTACGGTTTCTAGAAACCCAAGCGCAGTTAAATCGGTGGAGATCATTCTTATGGGGATATTACTAAACATGGACCGCTTACTCACCGTTCGGCACACCTTCTTATGAACCCGAAAATACCTCTAGATTTCCAATTTCAAGGCAAATTAGTGAATAAAAACATTCGGATTCTAGAAGCCCTAAGAAATTAAAAATTCGGGAAATCGGTCTATATGGGGGCTATACCAAAATATGGACCGATACTCACCATTTTCAGCCACACGACTCCTTTATTGCGCCCGAAAACTACCCCTAGATTTCCAATTTTCAGACAAATTGGATAAAAAATTTACGCCTTTCTATAACTGCCCTAAGGCCCCAAATTCGGGAGGTCGTTTATATGTGGGCCATACCAACACATGGACCGATACTCAAAAATTATTTGGCACACGTATTTGTAGGTCCTACAATACCTCTAGAGATTTTCCAATTTTCAGGTAAATTGAATAAAAAACTGCGGTTTCTATAAAGCCCAGAAGTAAAAATCGGGAGAGATCGCGTCTATATGGGGGCGTTATACCAAAACATGGACCGATACTCACACTTTTTGGCACATCTTACGGTCATAAAATACCTCAGATTCTTCAAAATTTCAGGCAAATTGCGATAAAAATACGATTTATTATAAGCCCCAAGACCCCAAAATCGGGAGGTCGGTTTATATGGGGACTATATTTCAAAAACCTGGGCGATATAACCCATCTTCGAACTTGACCCGCATTGCAGACAAAAGAATGAGCCGTTTGCCTGCAAAATTTCAGCCACGATTGCTTCATTATTGGAAGACTAGAGATGCGTGATTTACACAGACAGACAGACGGACAGCACAGACGTGACATTCGTATATATGTCTTAGAATTTCTCCCTGATCAAGAATATATATTTTACTTTATATAGTCGGGAAATCGATATTTCGATGTGTTACAAACGGAATGAACAAACTTAATTATACCCCTGTCACCATTCTTATTGGTGATTGGCGCTATTAAAAAACTTTTATTTTAGAGAAATGCTCTTCCATGTTTAAGCAAAATTTTGCATTCTTATTCTAAGCGACATGGAATCTTTGACTTCACGACAATATTTTTTGTAGCTAGAAAACTAAAAAATTAAATATAAATAAGATCGTTTAAATTGCATTTATTTGACGCTTCATTACAAACATTTTGTTAGGTAATACGGAATTTGAAATTGAATCGAAATTACTGTTTGTTACTTTTACAAACACATACAAAGATATATATTTTTGACATTTGCTCGTTTTTGAAAACAATTACTAAAAAACATCGTTTGTTGTTTTCCCCAATGTACGTAACGTACAAAACAATTCATATCGTACATTTTATAACGTCTTACTCACCACTACGTACAGTACTTAGCTTAAAATTTTTGAATTACCTACACAGTGTAATTTCAAAGTTACACATTTCATTCAATGTTAATATTTTATTCGGAGCGGAAGCGGTTTTTCATTCCTGGCAACCGCTCCGCTCCCGCCTCCGCCTCCGGATTTTATTAGAAAATGGCCAGCTCCCGCCTCCAGTCCCGCTCCGGCAAAAAAAGGTGCTTGCTCCGCTTCCGCTTCACGCTCCGCTCCGCTCCGCGGATCCCTGGTATCTACACTGAAGCAATTATTTACGTGATATTAAAGATTGTGCAACCTACATTTTACAATGCGCAGTTTACAAAATATTAAGGACAAGTTTCTTTAAAATAATGAAATTTTAATTAAAATAAAGTTTATAATCTTTGCTTCAAAAATTTTTTTTCATTAAAATTAGGACCAAAATTTTGGAAAATTGCGTCCCTCCGTTAAAGTCGCATGTCATTGAACTAAGGCACATTTTCCTTAAAATGAAAGGAACACATGTTTTGATTTAAGAAAATCGTCCTTAAATTAACTGAAATATTGAATCTTTAGATTAAAGATAAAAACGCTATAAATATAAGCTAAGACTCATTTTGAGGATCTGGCATCTTTGGTGTAAAGTTTTTTTTTCGCATGTCATTGAACTAAGGCACATTTTCCTTAAAATAAAGAAACACATGTTTGATTTAAAGAAATCGTCCTTAAATTAACTGAAATATTGAATCTTTAGATTAAAGATAAAAACGCCATAAATATAAGCTAAGACTCATTTTGAGGATCTGGCATCTTTGGTGGTAAAGTTTTTTTTTTTTTTTTTAACTAAGAAAATATTTTTTACTTTTTTTTGTATCCGTTATAATTTTGATTTTCAAACTGAAATTTGTTTGTACCCGAATACCTTTATTAATATAATGAGGAAAGAGAATGAAAATTCGATAAATGAGATCTGTATCCTAATTTTAATTTTATTAATCCTAGATTTGAAGCCAGATAGATCGCTAAAAAATTTCTTTCTTTTAAAGAAGCCGCATCTTTGGCTCGGAATCAATACCAAAATCCTTTAGGGAAGGTCAAAATCTTTGGATACAAGTAAACTTTTTTTTGAGTGTAGAATCAAGAAAGCAAAACTTAAATTTAAACGAGAATTGAGTCTTAAAAGTATTCTTACTTCAATTCTCAATAACAAAACCATTAGTGTAGATAAAATCTGTGGTAACGGATATCCTATTTTTTTAGTGTAGGTATTTAGATTCGGGTGGACGTAGATACTTGTTCTTGCTCTGATTCGCAACAATTCCAATTTCAAAATATTAAGATGTCTTTTTTTTTTTGAGTGTATGAATCAATAATAAAATCATTCATTTTAGGAACTGAACAAGCTATTTTTTCGATTGTATTCATGTTAATATTTCTTGTTCTAGTTTAGTTTTGTCATAAACACATTATATCAAGCAATAAAGTAGATTGAATGTTTTTTTCTGTGAATTTTTTTGTTTGTGGCAATACTGGTTATTTATAAGATATCTATAAATCTGTGCCCAGTTAAAGTACATAAGCAAACAATTTAAGATTTCAATAATTTGTTGTTTCTCCTTTTGTCCATTTAAATCCTTCAACTTATTGATAAGGTTATTGAGATTGAAAATATATATGGTTTAAAACATACTATAAACAAGAAAATTTTGAAAATAAAATCAAAATTAAATATCCATTGCTTAAAAAAAAAACTATATCATTCTTGTAAAGATCAACTTTGGAAAAATAATTATAATTTAATAAAAAAAGAGAGAATAATATAATTTTAATATTTAAATAAAATCAAAAGTGTGCATATAAAAAAATCCAACAAATAAAAAATAAAAACATACTACCGTCTAGAAGAAAAAAAAACAGAACGAATAATTTTAGTAATTTATTTTTCATACATACCAAAAAAAAAAACCAAACAAGATAACTTTACTTTCTGATAAATAGTTTTAAAGAAAAAGATCAAAAAACATAATATTGTAAATAAATCCTAATAAGAATCAAACATCTGTCTCTTTAAAAATTCATAATTGTTAATAAATAGTTAGAGAGAAATCATCTTTTAATCGTATGTGTTATTAAGTTGGTATCTACAAATGTTGTATGTGTAATTAAAATTACATTTTTGTATTTTAGTTTACTTCTTATTTTTATAGAAAATAATAGAGATCCAAAAAAAAAAAACGTATAAAAATCTATTAAAATGTCAACATTAATTTCTAGTACCAAGCAAATGGATGTTTTTACTTAATTAAAAACAAAAAATGAAATAGAAAAAAAATTAAATTTGTTAGATTATATTTTGGCATTTTTAACAAAATTTCTTTTTACAAAAACACAATAAATAATACAAATGAGCTTATCTAAAACTGAAATAATGAGTACTTTCATAATTAGTGGAAAACTTATAATTACAACAATAACCAACCACAATTAAAACTTTAAAATAATATTATAAGAGTACTCATATTTATATTTATTAGCAACACACACTCACACAGTTGTATTTTCCAAGGTATATTACATAGACAGGTAGCTTCTATCCCAAAATAATAACCCACAGATTTTAGAAAATATTTTTCACTATTATTACAAAAATACAAATGGCAGCTATTTTAGGTATACAATTTTCGCAATGCTGTTCATACAAAAAAGCCCATACATTCTCAAGGGATTCACTAGAACTCGATGTGAATAAACAACAAACAGATGGAAATTTAATGTTTTGAACTTAAGACGAGTAAGAGGCTTTGCCATAATCTTCGCAAAAATTTTGAATTTTATTAAATTTTTAATTAAAGAAGATTTCGAACTTCATGGTTTTCATAAAACCCCATACATTTTCCGAACTCTGCTGATGGCAACAGCGTGACTCAATTTCTCTCGAGCACGAAAAATGACGTACGTGTACGTAGTGCCGAAAAGACCAGTTATTTTTCAGTCGATAAGTTGATGTGTTCCCTGTTTGTTTAGCAATTCCTCACTTTTTCTTGTATGCTATATATGTTCTATGAGTTGATTTACCTAAATATGATCTACGTTATTTGGAATCTATTGAGCATCTAGAGGCAGCCAGGGCAAATGGCGTTAAATGTACGAAAGAAATGCATTTGTGCACTCGAAGAATTTTCAATATTAATAAGATCTTAGATCCTATAAATTATCCCATCCAACTAAATTTTCATCTCTGAAATGTAACTGCGCTAACGTAAATTATATATGCACAACTGTTTAATAAATCGTAAAAAGTACTCGTGTACAATTAATAATATCAAATTGTTTAAAATCTAACTTTTATATTATATAGTACAAAAGAAAATTTTAGTCATCACTATAATATAGTATATCGAAAAGATATACATACTGGATTGTTCTATAACGATATAATATGAAATAGTGTGTATAATCCAAAATAATGTAGGAAAAAATTTTGTGGTCAAGAAATTAACTTTATACTAAAGTAAAAAGAACTGTGTGAATTTGCCCCTGAAACTAGTATTGTGATCAAAAACTCGTCATTCTATAAAAAAACATTTTCAAACATTCTCGTATCATCCTATTAATAAAGAAAAAACAATATGTACCAAAATTTGTTCAAAATTAGTAGATAACGTCATTATGTAATAGAATGAATGCGTCCAAACTTTAGTCGTGATAAGAAAAATATCTACGTTTCATCAAGTCTGAATGAAATATAATATAAACACGTTATCTTGTGGTACAAAAATGTTATCACAAATTATAATTTTCTACTAAACATAAATTATAACAATAATTTTATTATCAGTGAAAAGTATGCTCATGTGGTTACTAAATTTAGTTTTGCAAGTTTGATTCGTAAAAAAAAAATGAAATTTTACTAGTAACAAACAAAAAATTTCTACTATAACTTTAATATATATAGTGAGAAATTTTAATTTAATTGAGCATTCACTATATTTTCACTTTCTTTAGATAAAAAAAATTTACAAAAATTTTCCGCCGCTATCTACCCAATATGATAAATAACAATAAAATTATGTAGTCATATACTTGAATTTAAAATTAAAATAGATATCTTTAAAAATACACTTTACAAAGTCCAACATATAATGTTTAAAAAGTATCTATTTAAAATGTCCAAAATTTCTCTGCGAACTCGAATATATATAATTTCAACATCAATGAAATAAACTCTTCGTCATAATAATTCTCAAAGAAAATGTTTCGTACTTTTTATGAAGAAAATTTTAACGCAGAAATGTTTGTAACACTATTTATCGTAAAAACTTCTTCACCAAATTCAGATAGAAATGTTGGAGCAAAGTTCGTTAAAATGTTATCGAACTTTTTTACGAAGACAAAGTTAATAACATTAGAATGTTTTTGTACAAAGTTTTCTGTATATCTCCTAATGTCTTTTCGAATATGAAATTAATTTCAAAATATATAGCCAAAGTTACTAATGATGAAATAAAAGAAATTCGTATTAAAATTGGAATGTTATAAGAAGATAGTTCTATGAAAATCTTCTATAAATCATAAAACGAAGAATTTCTTTCGGTGTAGAATTGGTGAATTGAGACTAATTATATAATTCTAATATGAGATATAGATCAATTCGCCTAAGTACGTTTAACATATCCTTCCTGCCTATAAATGATTCGGCATAGAGAAGAAAAAAAAACAAGTAATATATGGCCGTAAGTTCGGCCAGGCTGAATCTTATGTACCCTCCACCATGGATTGCGTAGAAACTTCTACGAAAGACTGTCATCCACAATCGAATTACTTGGGTTGTGGTATCTTAAATCTTTTTCTAAATTGTGAGTTAGTCCATACGTGGTATATATTAGACAAAAAATGTTATGTATGGGTAAGTCTACAAATAATTACGAATCGATATTGACTTTTGCACGGTACGTAGGAGAGCCAGAATTGAAATATGGGGGTCGCTTATATGGGGGCCTATATACAATTATGAACTCATATGAACCAATTTTTGTGTTGATGGGGACGATTTATCTAGCGGCAATATATAAACTATAGACCGAATAGTGGACCTAGTTAGGCATGGTTGTTCAATCTGGGTTCGATTATATTGGGGTCTATATATAATTATGGACTGATATGAACCAATTCCTGCATGGTTGTTGGAAACCATATACTAACATCACGTACCAAATTTCAAGCGAATCGGATTAATTTTGCTCTTCCAAGGGGCTCCGGAAGTCAAATCTGGGTATCGGTTTATATGGGGGCTATATATAATTATGGACCGATTTCGACCAATTTTTGCATGGGTGTTTGAGGCCATATGTTAACACCACGTACCAAATATCGACTGAATCAGATGAATTTTGGTCTTCCAAGAGGCTCCGGAGGTCACATCTGGTGATCGGGTTATATGTGGGCTCTATATAATTATGGACCGATGTGGACCAATTTTTGCATGGCTATTAGAGACCATATACTAACACCATGTACCAAATTTCAGCCGGATCGGATGAAATTTGCTTCTCTTAGAGGATTCGCAAGCCAAATTTGGGGGTCCGTTTATATGGGGGCTATACGAAAAAGTGGACCGATATGGACCAATTTTTGCATGGTTGTTAGAGACCATATACTAACACCATGTACCAAATTTCAGCCGGACCGATGAAATTTGCTTCTCTTAGAGGCTCTGCAAGCCAAATTTGGGCGTCCGTTTATATGGGGGCTATACGTAAAAGTGGACCGATATGGCCCATTTGCAATACCATCCGACCTACATCAATAACAACTACTTGTTTGTGCCAAGTTTCAAGTCGATAGCTTGTTTCCTTCGGAAGTTGCGCTGATTTCAACAGACGGGACGACGCAAGCTCAGATCGACTCAGAATTTCACCACGACCAGGAAATATATATACTTTATGGGGTCTTAGTGCCATATTTCGATGTGTTACAAACGGAATTACAAAGTTAAGATACCCCCATCCTATGGTGGAGGGTATAAAAATATTAATCACCGAAGATAGCTTTATTGTTCTTCAAAATATTCCCCACACTCTTGAATGAGTTCGAACCACTTTTTTCACTTCAATAGAGAAATCTCATAAACATGCATTCCAGACGCATGAACCACGTCTTCACGTGTAACAAAACGTTGACCCCTTATTTTATTTTTTACTTATGGAATTAAAAAGGAGTTATTCGGTGCCAAATCAGGACTATATGGCGGATGCAGCTTTTTGAACCGATGTATGAAATGCAGCTTTTTGAACCGATTTATGAAATGTCGCATTGTCGTGGTGAAGAGTGATCCGTCTTCAATGGTTGCTTTTCCTGATTTCTTGGAAGAAAAGTGGCACAGAAATGTTTGTGTACCATTCAGACCCAGCAAAAGAGGAGCTTCCAAAAAAGTACTTTGGATCCCCAATTTGTGAT
>PGFW01062503.1:682-14523 GCA_003123925.1 Haematobia irritans | reverse complement strand
ATTTTAGAAATAACATTTAGCACAAACACACATTCACAGATACATAACTACCCACAATCGTATGCATAGTCATAGAGAACAATCACAATGTTATTACATATGGGTCTTTGCATTAGTAACTGATGGGAAGGTATTCATGCCATAGGGAAAAACAGTTGAATAATAAATGATGGGATGGTGTTAACGGGTATGCGAATTAATATAATTTTTATAGTGCTACGAAATTGTATAATGTAGATATAGCACTTATGATTCGATATTTATGAATGTCATTCAGATGAATGTCAGATGCTCTTGGACCTACCCAGCATGGCTTGTTTTTAAATTTATGGATATACTACCACACGTACCAAATTTCAACCAGATCGGAGATGACACTTTTGCTTCTCTCAAAAGGCTAACCGGAGGTCAAATCGGGCGATCGGTTTATATGGGAGCTTATATAATAATTATGGACTGATAGGAACCAATTTCTGCATGGTTTGTTGGATACCATATACTAACCATCAGCGTACCGAGAGAGAGAGAGATGGGAAGATTTTGCTCTTCCAGAGGTGGTCCAGAGTCAAATCTGGGGAATCGGTTTATATGGGGCGCTATATATAATTAGTGGACCGATTATCGAACCAATTTTTGCATGGGTGTTTGAGGCAATATATTTATATACGGTACCAAATTTCACTGAATCAGATGAATTTTTGATCTTCCAAGCAGGCCTCCGGAGGTCAATCTGGATCGGTTATATGGGGGCTATATATACATTATGGACGGCGATATGTCAATTTTTTGCATGGTCATTAGGGACCAATATACTAACCATCATGTAACCAAAATTCTCAACCGAATGGCAAGATATTTGCTCTCCGAAGGTGTCGGCAGGTCAAATCTGGGATCGGTTTATATGGGGGCTATTATATAATTATGCGAACCGCCGATATGGACGCAATTTCTGCATGGTCATTAGAGACACATATACTAACATCAATGTACCAATTTCAGCCGGATGGTATGAAATTTGCTTCTCTTAGCAGCTCGCAAGCCAAATTTTGGGGTCCCGTTTTATATGGGGGGCTATACGAAAAGTGAACGCGATATGGCCAATTTGCGAATACCATCCGACCTACATCAATACACAATCTACTTTGCCAAGTTTCAAAGTCGATAGCTTGTTTTCGTTCCGAAGTTAGCGGTGATTTCAACATGACGGACGAACGGACGGGCATGCTCAGATACGACTCAATTTCACCACGACCGAATATATGATACTTTATGGGGGTCCTTAAGATCAATATTTCGATGTGTTACCTATGGTGGAGGGTATAAAAAATGGCTTGCCATCCGTTACACCAACGCCAATAATTCAATTGTACCAATCCATGCAATGGGGTACTTGTTTCTTTGTTGTTATCCTAGAGCAATGCAGTTCTTCTGCAATTATTACCAATTTTATGTAACATTTTTCCCTTGGTCATTTTTAAATGACTGCACAGTATTCTAGTGTTCCAAACCCAACACCATTCCAATGTGCACTTTTTTTTGTCTATTGCGATAGAAGGTTAACAGGCAAGAAACACGCCAAATAATTTTTTGTCAGTCTAGACGGCGCCACAAATTGACGAATTGGGAAAAAAATCATGTATTTTCGATGCCCCTTGATACTCTACGTATAGTGGCTCCCCCATCAGGGATGTCATCCTTTTATGTTGATATTTGATAGTTTTTGGACTTTTAAGAGAGTTTCTTATTTGTCGTCGGCCCTGAAGACAAGTCTTACATAGCGGTAGAGATGGAAGTGGTGTCTGGTTTATTTATTTTTTGGCTGCCTTGTGATTGCCAAACGGGAATTGCTGTCCCAATAGAGATGCTGTTCATCGGTTCTTTTTTGTTTTGGCTTGTTCTAGTCTAGTCTAATTCTCTTGGCAAACATAAAAAGTGCGAAAGAAAACATCAATAGCCATAGTTTTAAAAGTTACCCAATAACAAACTGAACTTAGATTTTTTGTTTCTATGGCCAAGGCTTTTAACATGCCATCAATAAAATCTTTTTTTTTTGTGAAAAAATTCACCTTTGGCTATTATGTAAATCATGGAGTATTAGAAGCTCAGATATGTCTTCTGAAAGAGAGTAGAGTGAAATGCGCCCGTTTGGGTTTTTGTTTCATATTTTCAAAGATTTTTTCCTGCAATACTTAAAGGTAGTATGGTTAATGGTTAAAATGTGAGACACTCACGCCCAAGGATAAGGACTTTTTTGCATTTCATACACGTGAGCCTTAACATCATCAACTTTCACTATTATTCCCATTTTTGCCATTGTCGTTAGAATGTCCTCTGGAGTCCATTAGCTTAAAGTTTGCTGGTTACATAAATCAAATGCATGAAGCGTAAGAAATACCTGAATGGGTTACATATTCTCGCATATCCTGCATTCCTAAATTCCATTTTTTCTTGTTTGCCAAGAGCTTGAATGGTGTTCTCGAGCTTATAACACTAAAAGAAAGTAAGGTATGGGACTCAATTTGACATTTCCATAGACAATAGTTTCAAAGTGAGTTTTATTGAGGTTCATTCTGTTCAATTATTGAACATAAATAAAGTTGATTGGAATTAAACTTTAAAACGAAAAACGAACTGTTTACAACTATGAAACTCTTATGTTTTTTTTTTACAGAGAATAAGTGAAATAGTGAATTTAAAAAAATACTTAATTTGAAAAATGCGTCTTCTATCCCTCAAGAAGTTACAATGCGGAGACCTTTATAAATGAGGACTCATAATAGACTTAACAAATTCACGACGATCGGAAAAAAATTAAATGCACAAGAATCAACGAACGTGAGGACGGCCTATATGGCTGCCCACACCAAAATAGAGACCGTGGTCGGCCGCTAGACCGTGGGGTTTATCAATAGAAAACATGAGCCCAATACCACATATTCGTCACATCTTTTGCTGGTGCCTAAAAATGGGTCAAGAATTGAATATCCAGGCAAATCGATAAAAATTGTGGTGTCCTACACTGAGAAAAATATTTGTCGTGAGGTCAAAGATTCATGTCTTTAAAATATACGAATGCATTTGCTTAGGCATAGAAAGACGCATTTCCTAGTAAAAGTTTTTTCCTTGCAAGGTCGATTAACTTTTCAAAGAATCGTATTGTCTTATAATTAAGTGATTTGATTCTAAATAATGGATATCAATAAACATGAAAAAAAATGTTTGGCTAAGGTCAACTTACTTTAAAATTTAGAAAAATCTTTAAATTTAATTGAAATTGTCTTTAAATTTTTGTCTTTTGCATCTTGACTACAAAGCAAAAAAATCGTTCAAAATATAGGTCATGTTTTTCAAAACTTTATTTTAAAGAACGTTTTTTACTTGAAACAGCAGCTAATTTCTAAACTAGAAGTCGAGTCTTAATTTGGAAAATAAAGTCGTCGTTAACTTGTTTTTAAAGTTCGTCGTTAACCTTGTTAAAAAGCTGAAAAGGCGAAAAATTAAAATTTCTCCTAGAAGCAAGTAACAAAAACCGATTTTACCAGAGAATGGTGGTCTTAAACAGTATCCTTACTGTATTCTCAACGCTTCCTTGGCTCGGGAATCAATACCATTTTTTTAAAAGTTAAGACAAACGCAATCTTGGAAAGCCGGGTATGCTTTTTTTTCAGTGTAGGCACTCACGAAGTCAAATCGGAGATCGGGCTCATATGTTGCTATATCAAACCATGGACTCGATTATTCATGAACGCAAAGAAAAAACTTTAGGGGTTTGAAATTTCAGGCATATCGGAATAAAAATGGCGGTGTCTAGAACCCAAGAATCAAAATTTTGGAGATCGGTCTATAGTAGTGCACTTTTTAAAATGTGGAACAAATCACACCATATCTCAGCTCTAGAAAATAAATTTCAAGAAAATCGGCATAAAAATTGGGATGTCTAGACTAATGGAAGACCTCGAATTGGGGCGTCGGTTAGATGGGGGCCTAAATAATGCGATAATTTAAAAATCACTTTCAAAAAATTTCCTCCAAAGATTGTTTTGTATTTTTACTACAAGAGAAGGTTCTTTTAATTCAATAATTTTTTTATACACACTAACCCCATACTCGTAAGAAAAATTGTCATTCCGTTGTACAGTATCGGTTCATGTTTTGGTATAAGCCCCCCCCCCCCCATATGGACGCGATTTCCCCTCGATTTTGCTTTCGTGGGCGTCTAGAAACTGTTATTTCCTATCAGAGTTGCCTGGAAATGGAATCTAAGAGGTATATTAAGGACCATCAATTCCTGTTGTCGAAAATGGGTGTATCGGTCCATGTTTTGGTATAGGCCCCCATATATAGACCGATTTCCCCGATTTTATTCTTGGGCTCTAGAAACTGTATATATACAATGCCTTAATTCCCCTTAAATTAGAATCGCAGAAGTATTTGGGAACGTAAAGAAGGTGTGCCAAAAAATGGTCAGTTATCGTCATGTTTTGGGTATATGCCCCCATATAGACATGA
Organism: Haematobia irritans; assembly: GCA_003123925.1. NCBI lineage: Eukaryota > Metazoa > Arthropoda > Insecta > Diptera > Muscidae > Haematobia > Haematobia irritans. The sequence goes on along the minus strand of PGFW01062503.1, from coordinate 10,014 downwards.
TCTCCCAATTTTAATTCTTGGGCTTCTAGAATCCTAGTTCTTTACCCAAATTTGTCTGAACATTTGAAAAATTCTTATAGGTATTTGAGGACCTTTAAAGGGGTGTGTCGAAAATGTGAGAATTGGTCCATGTTTTGGTATATGCCCCATATATAGACCTACCTCCGAATTTATTCTTGGGCTGCTAGAATATTAGTTTTATCCATTTGCCTGAAACGAATCCTAGTATTTAGGCACCTATAAATATGTCAGCAAAATATGTGTGTATCGAGCTATGTTTTGATATAGCCGCCCATATAGACCGATCTTCCGATTTAACGTCGTTGGGCTGTCTATAATACGTAGCTTTTATCGATTTGCGCCAAAAAATGTCAAAAAATATATCTGTGGTATTTTACACCCCTCTTGCTGCATCGCATTTTATTTTACCGATCTTTATATAAGGCATCGATATAAGACCGATTTCACTTTCTTGAGAGTATAGCAGGCACACTGATCATAAAAATTGCTTGAAGCTACAAAGTAAAATTGCCAGATTTACCCTCCGGACCAGATTTGTACCCAATACACAATATATTCGGACCACCTATTTTATGGTGCGCTAAAAGGACTCTGGCATTTCAAATTTCGTGTAAATTGGATAAAAACTACGTCTAAAAGCTGAAGAAGTAAAATCGGGAGATCGGTCTATAAAGGGTGATACGTCAAAATTTGGTCAGGGACAAACGCGTGTAAATCGTGAAAATCGTTTATTTAAAAATCAAATTAACATTCTTTTTCACGTTCAGTTAGTATAAAATTCTGAAGGATAAACATATTCAGTTAGCTTTCGCCTTTTCAAATCCGAATTGCCGGGCCTCACGCTTGACACCTCCATCAGATTTGTACAGCCTTGTTGTCCACCTTCTTCGGCCGGCAGAAAAGCCAGTTTGGCCTGACACTGCTGCTCGTCCTTAGCCGCTATTTTTAGTCCTTCTTTATGTTCCGCTTGACAATAGCCCGAGTATTTCTCAATTGGTGCGGCGCTCTACGTGTTGTCCTGAACGCACTGCACCGTGTTGGGGCGTTACCAACTCCATGGCCTTTTAACCGTAATGGCAAGATGCAAAAAACCGGCCAAACAGTACGTAACAACCGTGTTTTCCTTCAGCAAAGGCAAGCAAGCGTTTGATCTAAACACTCTTTCAGCGTAAATTTCTTGGTTGCAGTCGCCGGAAGCTAGCGAAAATGCTGCTTTTCAAGCCACAGGTACAGATGGCTTGCCAACCCAGATATTTTCTTTGCGGACTTTGACAGTTTTATGTGCTTTGAAAATATCTGCTACCTTTCCCCCTTCCTTTTGCCGTATAAAACTCCTGTCCCTACGGCTTTGGCGTAGGTTTCGTCGTCCATTACCACGCAGTCAAACTTCGTCAGCGAATCGTCCGTGAACAGGCCTCCGGGCATCGCGCTTTGGCCGTCGATTTTTGTTTATCATCGCGATTGTAGAGTCCACTACCGTTCTGTAAGTGATAGTCCGGCTCGTTTTTTTGGCTCGGATGCACGGTTGTAGAACGATACACGCATCACAGCTTATTTACGGCATCTCGGAGAGAGCAGGTTTCGCTTGAAAACTACCGGCGAACTCTCTTTTGTCGTCTCAGCGGCTCCGGTTTTCGATTTCCCCGCCCGATCCAGACTTTCCTGGCTGTCGACAAACGTTCGCCAAACCTTTAATTACATTTTGTAACGGTTGATTTGTGGCAAACTTTTAGCGATTTTGGCCAAGCTTTGGGGCGTGCGAGTAGTCTTCGGATTTTCGCGATGACGAGCAAAATTTTGATACGCTGCTTCTTCTTGCTTGACGGCATTTTGGGACAACTGAAGAGGAATTCCAAAATCAAAAAAGGAGCAACATTCTACACACACACAGCACCTTAAAAATGAGGGGTGTTCAGGTTTTTTAAATGCACAAAATTGAAAGAACATACGTCATAGTCGTTATTGGACCAATTTTGACCGTATCACCGCTTTATGCGGGGATATAAGCACACATTGGAGGCGATACACAAATTTATTAAAACATATATTGGTTTCTAAAAACTCCTATAGTTTTAAAATTACAGCAAGTGGATAAAAACTATGGTTCTTCTAGAAGTAAAATCGGAGTTCGGTCTACAACAGTCTCACCACAATGTTTCATACGGTTTAAAGATTTCATATTTTCATTAAATAAATCGAAATTTTAAAAATATTCATATGATATCCTTTCGTTTTAGTAAATTAATTTGAAAATCAAAGTAATTATTAATTTTCAAGAAGATTTTATTGATATGGATTATAAACAACAACAAGAAACATGTTTAGTTAGGAGGTAAAAAACTCAGGGGTATGTAAACTTATGTGAGACTGTGTATATGCCCCAGCAAAACGCGTCGCCAAAAAAATTACATGAAAATGTTTCTTTTGGATTCGGAAGTGGTGCAAAATTGACGCAGAAACGATGAATTTAACGGGCTTCGTCATAGTACGGGAAGTCCTCCATTTCAACAGCCCTTTCACTTGAATTTGGCACCACCTTCTTTAGGTGTGATCGACATCAATGTTTTGGATGTAAATTAAAATATTTCCTGTGATATTTGGACTCTTGCATCCTGAAAACGTTTGACTCCAAATATTCTCAAAATTTCACAACTTTTTCAGATTGGATTTCGCTTTTTTTCGACAAAATTTAAGTATTTTGTAACCATTTTATGATTCTTACTCTAAATTTTTAACCTATTTGAAACAAAAAAGTTAACATTACCCCATTAAAAATATGAAAAAGCTAGTTATAAAGAAAATTTAATTAAGATACTTCCTGTGTAGTTGTAACATAAGAACATAATTGGGGAGTATACATCTTTTGGAAGTACTTTTTAGAGTGTGGCCTTTGAAGAACTCTTCAAATTTTTTGTGGGTGGGTGATATAGTACACCAAGAGGCATACAGCACCATATTCGGCACATCTATTTGTGGTCCGAAATACCTTCTAGAATTTCAAATTTCAGGCAAGTCGGATAAAAACTATGGTTTCCTAGAAGCCCAAGAAAAGTAGTAAATACCGAATATGGACCGATAAACCTTTTCGACACCACCTTTTGTGGTCCTAAATAACCTTCAAGATTTCAAATTTCAAGCAAATCAGAAGAGAAATACAATTTCTAAAGGCCCAGAAGACAAGATCGGGAGTTCGGTCTAATATGGGTGCTATACCAAACCAAATGAACCGATTAGGCACCATTTTCGGTTATCACCTATTTGTGGTTCTAAACATACCTCTAGATTTTCAAGTTTTTTCAGGCAAATCGGAAGAAAAACGGTTCCTAGAAGAACCCAAGGCCCCAAATCTGGATTTCGGTTTATATGGAGGCCACTATCAAAACCTGGAACGATATACTCCATCTTCGAACTTGACCTGTCTGCAAACAAAAAAACGGACGATTAGCGCCATTATTGAAAGCTGTAGGCGTGATACAACAGACAGACGGACATTGAATTTTTATGAATTCCTCACGTGATCATGAATAATATAGTCGGAATTAATATTCGCGAATGACAAAAGAATGACAAATTTATTATACCCCATCACCATATCTTATGGTGGGTGGTATAAAAGTTGTACAACCTACGTTTACGCTTTTTCAACCAAACTGACAATTGGTAAGGACAATTTGGGCGACAAATTGTGTGGATCCAATGCGAGTATTATTTATTGACGGTCAAGTGTTGTTAAGCAATATTGAATGTATGCTGGGTCCAACTAATTTTGCCTAAAGTTGTCCTCATTCTTACTAATGGGTCACTTGATAATCTTTGTCAATATAACAGTAGGTATAGACAAAAGTCAATGGGCTTTCCAGAACACTATTGTGATCAACATGTCATGAAATTCGTCTTGGAGTGGAAAGCAACTTCGATTGAATTCACCATATGCATCGAATAAACATCTAAAAACAGAATAATTCATCTGATGTTGTTGATTAATTCATGAGGAGATTTTTGTGAAAAATAATCGGCAACGAAAAAAAAGATTTAATGTCATTTTTGGAACGAGATGATATCTTTAAAGTTCCTTAGTCACACCTATGAAAAAGCTCGCAATGTCTTGCTTATGTCCTGACTACGTATACCCTCGGCAAATGTCAAAAGCTTTACGAATGTCTGTAAGCTGGGCAGGATTGGCATATTAGGGTTACCCAGTCCCGAATATTGACAGAAAACCTCTTAGGTCCTCTCCAAACGATAGTGTTATCTAGTACAGTTTTTTGCGATTTCCGATATTGCCTGAAATGTACACAATTGATACACTCAAACTGAGGTATTTTATAGGGTCCAGAAATAATGGCAACAGGTATCATAAAATCCCAGAAAAAAGCGTCGCTAACAGAAAGCAGTACAAATTGTACTTTTTTGGATCCGCAAGTGGTGCAAAAATTGGCGCAGAAGCGAATGAATTTAATCATGGTTTGTCATAGAGGGATTTGACATTTCAACAGCTGTTGTGCACTGAATTGCAACACCTGTCATTGAAGGTGTTTATCCGAATGTCAGTGTTTTGGATGTGAATTAAAAAAGTGTTGGTGATTATTTTGCAAGAAAAAAATTTATGTTACTTATTCTACATTCGTCTATACGCTTGTCTAGAACGTTTGACTTCACACCGAAAATCGCAATTTATTTCTAGAAATGAAATATATTCATTTTTTTTCGAATAACATAAGTTAAGAAAGTTTGTACCATCTTATTAATGTTGGTAATCTTCTGTTTTTTAACAATTATTTGAAAACAAAAAAGTTAAAATACCTATTTAACAATTATATACGTCGCCGTAAGTTCGGCAGCGAATCTATGTACCTCCACCGATGGATTGCATAGACTTGTTTACTAAAACGTTGTCTATCCACAATGCGAATTATTGTGGTTGCAGTAAAACAAACATGAAAAAAAAGCATAAACGCGGTTCCTAAAGATTTGTCTTACTGCACTTGGCCGATGGCAAGCGTATTCTTAAAACTTTCTTTACACCGTCTTTCTCAATGTAAGTTAAGTCCATAGGGGTATATATAAATACAATAAAAGGACGATAAATACGTATATAGTAATTCAATGGACAACATTTTCTGATAGAAATAAAATATTAAATTGTATTAGAGTAAATGACACATTATATTCCATAGCTTGAATTTACAGTAAAAAACATCGTTAGTAAACTAACGCACTTTCATACCTACTTCTTTAACTTACGAAAAATTTCGGTTGAAAAACAAATTTAACTTATTGAAATTAATTATTATAATTATATCGCAAATTTTCCACAGCTTTAATGAAAATCTTACTATTTTATAAGTTGTCTCAAAAAATTTTATGAAACTAACGTGAGTATATAAGTTCAATGACCGTACACATAAGTTCAATATGAACTAAAGCAAATGAAGATTTTCGTACGATTCCCAAAAATAGTAAGAATGAACTACTGTTTGGTCAAAATGGTCATGATTTGGCGCCAATGATTTTCTTCTTTACTTTTAGTTACTTTTTTCTTCTATGAGATGATGTAATTTCGTGAACTACAGTTTAAAAGTACAACAGGGCATTAAAATTTCCTGGTTTTAACAACGCTTTGGGGAAATCTCAAAATGTGGAGTAAAATTTTGTTCAATTTTCGTGCGAGGTAGTTCATTCTTCCCATAAAACAGTTCACTTATTTTTCGGTGTTTCTATAAAAAAAAAATCTTGACAAAATTGTTGTATAGTAATACATTTTTACAAAATTTTTCTATAGTAATAAAATTTTGACAAAATTTTTCTATAGAAATAAAATTTTGGTAAGAGTTATTTTTGGGGATCGGCTATATATATATAACTATAGACCGATATGGACGCATGGTGGCATGGTTGTTAAGCGGTCATATAAAGGGTGATACGGTCAAAATTTGGTCAATATAAACTTGACGTATTTCCTTCAATTTTGCATTTAAAAAACCTGAACACCGCCTCATTTTTGAAGGTGTATGTGTGTGTAGAATGTTGCTCCTATTTTGATTTTTGGAATTCACTCTTCAGTTGTCAAATGCCGTCCAAGCAATGAAGAGCAGCGTATCAAAATTTTGCTCGCGCATCGCGAAAATCCGAGCTACTCGCACGCAAAGCTGGAAAAATCGCTAAAAGTTTCCAATCAAACCGTTACAAATGTAATTAAAGTGTTTTGGGAAACGTTTGTCGACAGCCAAGAAGTCTGGATCGGGGGGGAAATCGAAACCCGGAAGCCGCTGAGACGACAAAGAGAGTTGCCGGTAGTTTCCAAGCGAAACCCTAACCTCTCTCTCCGAGATGCCGCAAATAAGCTAGGTGTATACGTCTTATACCCATGCCATCCGAGACAAAAAACGAGCCGGACTATCGACTTACAAGAAGGTAGTGACTCCAAATCGCGATGATAAACAAAATACGACGGCCAAAGCGCGATCCCGGAGGCTGTACACGACGATGCTGACGAAGTTTGACTGCGTGGTAATGGACGACGAAACCTACGTCAAAGCCGACTACAAGCAGCTTCCGGGACAGGCAAAAGGAAGGGGAAAGGTAGCAGATATTTTCAAGCACATAAAACTGTCAAAGTTCGCAAAGAAATATCTGGTTTGGCAAGCCATCTGTACCTGTGGCTTGAAAAGCAGCATTTTCATAGCTTCCGCGACTGTCAATCAAGAAATTTACGTGAAAGAGTGTTTGAATAAAAGTCTGCTGCCTTTCCTGAAGAAACACGGTTGTTCCGTACTGTTTTGGCCGGATTTGGCATCTTGCCATTACGGTAAAAAGGCCATGGAGTGGTACGCCGCTAACAACGTGCAGGTGGTTCCCAAGGACAAGAACCCTCCCAACACGCCAGAGCTCCGCCCAATTGAGAAATACTGGGCTATTGTCAAGCGGAACCTAAAGAAGACCAAAAAACTGCTAAGGACGAACAGCAGTTCAAGGCAAACTGGCTTTCAAAAATCTGATGGCAGGTGTCAAGCGTGAGGCCCGGCAATTCGGATTTGGAAAAGCGAAAGCCTAACTGAATATTTTTCCTGAATTTTATACTAACTGAACTTGAAAAAGAAATTTAATTTGATTTTTTAAATAAACGATTTCACCGATTTACACGCGTTTTCCCTTGACCAAATTTTGACCGTATCACCCTTTACTAGCGCAATGCACCAAATTTCACCACGTAAAAAATTTCAACCGTATCGGTGCTCCAGAGGTCAAATCTAGGATCGGTTTAAATAGGGGCTATATATAATTATGGACCGGTATGGATCAATTTTTGCATGGTTTTTAGAGACCATATACTAACACCATGTATCAAATTTTAGCCGGATCGGATGAAATTTGCTTCTCAAAGAGGCTCCGCAAGCCAAATCGGGGGACCGGTTTATATGGGGGCTATAAATAATTATGGACCGATGTGGACCAATTTTTGCATGGTTGTTAGAGACCATATACTAAATCAATGTACCAAATTTCAACCGGATCGGATGAGTTTTGCTTCTCTTAGAAGCTCCGCAAGCCAAATCTGGGGATCGGTTTATATGGGGGCTATATATAATTATGAACCGATATGGACTAATTTTTGCGTGATTGTTAGAGACCATATAGCAAAACCATGTACCAAATTTTAACCGGATCGGATGAATTTTGCTCCTCCAAGAGACTCTGCAAGCCAAATCCGAGGGTCCGTTTATATGGGGGCTATATATAATTATAGACCGATATGGACCAATTTTTGCGTGGTTGTTGGAGACCATTTACTAACACCATGTACAAAATTTCAACCGGATCGGATGAAGTTTGCTCCTCCAAGAGGCTCTGCAAGCCAAATCGGGGGATCGGTTTATATGGGGGCTATATATAATTATGGACCGATGTGGTCCAATTTTTGCATGGTTGTTAGAGACCATATACTAACACCATGCACCAAATTTCAGCCAGATCTGATGAAATTTGCTTCTCTTAGAGACTCCGCAAGTAAAATCTGGGGATCGGTTTTTATGGGGGCTATATATAATTATGGACCAATGTGGACCAATTTTAGCATGGTCCTTAGAAACCATATACTAACACCATGCACCAAATTTCATCCGGATCGGATGAGTTTTGCTTCTCTTAGAGGCTCCGCAAGCCAAATCTGGGGATCGGTTTATATGGGGGCTATATATAATTATAGACCGATATGGACCAATTTGGATGAATTTTGCTCCTCCAAGAGGCTCTGCAAGCCAAATCTGAGCGTCTGTTTATATGGAGGCTATACGTAAAAGTGGTCCGATATGGCCCATTTGCAATACCATCCGACCTACATCAATAACAACTACTTGTGCCAAGTTTCAAGTCGAAAGCTTGTTTCGTTCGGAAGTTAGCGTGATTTCAACAGACGGACGGACATGCTTAGATCGACTCAGAATTTCACCACGACCCAGAATATATATATATACTTTATGGGGTCTTAGAGCAATATTTCGATGTGTTACAAACGGAATGACAAAGTTAATATACCCCCGTCCCATGGTGGAGGGTATAAAAATGAATTTTGACAAAAAAATGTGTTTTCTTTGTTAGACCGGGGACTTATCGGCCAACCTTTTAAAAATATGGAAAAGTCAAGTTATAAAAAATTTAATTAAAATAACTTCCTCTGTAGTTAAACCAAAGAACATCTTTGGGAGAACATTTGTAGAAGTGCTTTTAAAGTTGTACGTTTGAAGAACTTCCAAATTTTTTTTTTTCTGGGATTGTGTGCAAGTATCGAAGGATATGGTATGGAATAGGAACAATCTACACCCTCAAAAAAAAAAATCGCTTTCTGATAAATAAATTTTGCTTCAAGAATATATATTTCAGGATTGGTCCAAATAAAATATTGTTTTTGATGTTCAAACATAATTATGTTTCACCTTAGAGCACACACTGGTAGAAGAAAATTTTTAATGACATTTTCTGTGTGTGTGGATATGTTTAAGGCGTCAATTGGTTACTTCCATTATTTTACTTGCAGCATACTCTCTAGGTCTCTCTTTCTAAACACATATATGTTTATAGGCTATTTCTAAATTAATGTATGTTTGCATCTAAGCATATTATATTTACAAACATTTTATGTCCCAAACATAATATGTTCTAGCATATTAACATATACGTCCCAAACATGTTATGCTAGTTTATGAACATTATATGCTTGCACTTAAAAATATTGTGTTAAAAATTTGACTTCCAAACATATAAGTTTTTACACCCAAACATATGAAAAACAGTCTTTTTCGTCCGTGTACCGG
>PGFW01062498.1:1344-16315 GCA_003123925.1 Haematobia irritans | reverse complement strand
CGGTGTTTGTAAAGAATCTTACATGTGTCGGATCGATACGACTTGTCGGCGATGACTAAATAATCGGTAAATGTGTTATCGATCCCATAAACATGCAGCAGTATCGATTATGCCTTCGGACTTAACTTATAATGTGCACAATATATGGGATATGTTGGACACGAGCAATTCCAACAATTTCTTGAGAATTTTCGGCAGAAAAAATACCGGCAGCATGACCGGTATGTATGCACCTCTAAGAAATGTTTAAGCAATTTTTCTAAAATTTCTTGTCACAAATGCAAAAAAAAATTCTGTTATCGATATATAGCGTTTTTCGAAGACCCATACAATGCTTAAGCCCATTTTGTAGCTCTCTGGCACCCCTAATTTACTAACCGGTGGTCTATCCTCCGTATTAAACGGAGGATGAGAAACTGGCCATAAACAACCGACTACCACTACACTTAACCTAACTCGCGAAATTTACGTTAGGGAGATTTTATTGATTATTTGAAATTGTCTCCCCCTGTAAGGCATGCATGCAAGGCCTAAAGGTGGGTATTAAGTTGAGTTTAAGCCGCTAAATCGTTATAAAACATTGTGAAATTTGCTTTGGGTTATTCCCAATCAATGTTATAATAAAATTTGCAACAATAATAATTTTATAATTATAATTTTATGCCTTTTTTACTGATTTAGTTTTCACTTTAACGGCTAAACTCGAACTTAGTACTCACCTTAATTTCTAAATAATTATTTCCGCTACCCATAAGAAAATTATTAGGACTGGATACCCTAAAGCGTCTTACAGACTATAAGTTTTTTTTCGGACAGAAAGTCTGTGTTTGTCAAGAATCGTACAATGTGTCCAATCGATACGACAATTCGTTGATGACTAAATAAATAATCGTAAATGTGTTATCGATACCATCACATGCAGCAAGTATCGATATGCCTTAGGACTTTAACTTACTATGTGGCGAATATATGCGGATAGTGTTCGACACGTAACTGTCGTCCGGAAAAACTTATAGCTGCAAAGGCGGCATTATCCACAAACACCGACATTCCGTCCGGAATAACTGATAGTAAAGCGCATTATCGATTGTTTACGTTTGGTCTCGGAAGAAATACAGGAACAAACTGTATTATTGGCATGCAACAGACTGTATTACTGGCAGGCTGCATACCCGTGTTTAGGAGATAGGAAAAATGTTGGTTGACGGGCAATCCGGTTTCTAAGTTTAAAACTGCGAATCGGCCATATTTCAGCTGCGGCATCTACGTATTTTTCACTGTCGAAGTCAACTCATTTCATATCGGCAACATGGTTCATATTTCTATTGTCGAGTGTTAAGACCATGTGTTTCCAAGCTTTCGGAATTTTCGGCATCAAAATTCCTAATGTATTTCTTAGTGGTAGGGAAAATTTCGTTAGAGATGCATACCGGCCTTAAGGCCGATAATCACCGGAAATTTCCGTGCCCTATAAGAAATGATTTGCTACATATTTGCTAACGAAAATTTCGTGAGACGATATTACCGATATGGTCACATAGAAGATATATTCCAAAACTGTATTATTGGGACGCAAAAGAAAATTTCGCTAGAGGTACATGTCGGACTTTTCGGGAGAAAATTGGAACAATCGGTAACATCGGTTTAACTACATTATCGCTAGCAAAGGTACACACACATTCCTTATGGGTAGCAACATTTCAAGGCATATTAATTAAATGACTTTACCTCTTTAATATGCCGTGGCAACATTTATTCATGATTATTTAATCGTTACCTCTTTGGGACGTTGAGTGCTAGAAAATCTAATGCTTGACACCAATTTCTATAATGTGATAATACAAAACAGCATTATCTACCGCTACAGTGTGATACTACACATATGTATATTCATTGATTTAAACTTACTCTATTTCAATATCCTCTTTCGATTGAAAACATCATTTTCCGTTACATTTTGATTTATTTTAAAATATCTGCATTATTGTATAATTAATTATTTAGATAAGCATGCTTCTTATCTTTGTCTTGAATTAATACAATTGTTACCTCACTTAATGGTATTAAACTAAATTATTGCAAAATAAAAATTACAGTAAGCAAGACAAGAAATTACAAAAAGAGTATATTAAACGAAAAATTATAGACGAAGGAAAAACAAAAATAGTGGAATCTTAATACAATACACACAAAGGTTTTAAATTTACAAACAAAAACATTGTAAAAAGGGCAGAAATGGTGATATTAGGTGAAAACTACTATCTACTAATAGAATTATCTCAGTTCTTTCTTTCGAAGAGTAGGGGGAAGGGTTTGTCTTTTGGAGGCTGCAACCAATTGTCTTCAGAATATTTAACATTGTTTTCAGTCTCAATCACGTGGAAGGTGTAGGCATGACGGCTTTTCGTAGAACGGTTTGGTTCACTTTTGTGTACAACATCGCCATGGATAATGATGCAGGTTCCTATAAAGAAAGGAAATTATTATTATTTTTTCTTAAAGGGCGGTATGTAGAACCTCTAGCGGAAATTTCCGCTAACCATAAGAAATGCTTTGTTTTATTGGCTAAAGAAAATTCCGTTATCGTTATTATCGACTGTTTTCATTTTGTTTCCATAAGAATAGTACATGACAAAACTGCATTATTGACATGCAACAAGAAATTTCCCAAGAGCTGCACACCGGGCTTAAAGCCCGGTATGCAGCTTTTGTGAAAATCGGATATACCGATAACACAGTGTAATCATGTGTATAGAAGAAAAATGTAAACAATCGAGAAGAAAAATGTAAACAATCGATAACAGCAGCTGGCGTTTTTATCGATTGTTTACATTTTGCTCCCATAAGAAATATTTTTTTTTTATTAAGCAATACAAACTGACGTGAAAAACCTTAAACAGAATTTAGTTAATTATGCCCCCACTATAATTAAAATTTTCCGTTAATGTATAGGATGTTAAAACTGTTTGACCACAAAACCAAAATAAAAAACTCCTCCGCCGCTCAAAAAACAAAAACTGAGAACGACACGGCGATCGTTTGTTCATGAGTTAACATTTGAGGAGGGATAGAAAAAAACAAATCAAAACAGTATTTGAAGCATCACGCAATTGTCGCCTTGTTTCTTGATTAAATTGCTTCTTCTGTCCTTACATTATTCACTGCCCTAACAAAAAAAATACCGGCAAGCATTTTATGTGCTTTTGAATTACGCACATACTTTTTAATTTTTTATGTTTTTATTAAATCGACAAAATATGTTTTGCTTATAAATTTTCTTGCTTGCCAAATAATTATGGCTTTGCAGAAAAAAATCAGCTGTCCATTTTTCGATTAAAAGTCCTGAAAAAAGTGCTTCACACGTGTGACTCAGAACAACTAACTTTGTGTGTTGCAGTGTGCTAGAAAGTGTATAGTGTGCGTGCCCACAATGCGGTGTGCACCAGAACTAGGCATGCATGTTGATGGTAGGCAGCTGCCGAAAATTCTCCACAAGGCGTGGGGAGGAGTAGCTGCCTTCAAGTGTCTTGGCTACTGCGAGAGAAGGATATCGGTCTGTACGATTACCTTACTCGAATCTTCTTGGCTTCAGTAGTGGAATCACTCTTCCCACCTTCCAGACATCGGTTTATAATGAGTGCATTCCAAGGGACAAATTGAGGCAGTCTGCGACAGCCAATACTCAAACCTCCCAGTATTTCCCCCAGATTGCCTTCAGCATTAGCATTGAAATTCCGACGCGGGCCCAGCGCCTTTAGATTGGTTTTCGCCCGCTGTTGATGACGATTGGTAAACTTCTGGCAGATCGGCTTAAATTGTGGTGCTGTGTCGTCGGCTCCGGAGAACCACGTATTTGCGACGAGCTGGCCTTACTCCTTTTCGCTGCTATCAAACTCTCGGGATGCTCGACAAACAGTCGTTGAAGTATTTGGCGCATCTCTTCGCGCATCAGTCACAGTCACGTCTCCAAAGGCTGACTGAAATCAATCATCCCTTGTAGCGGGGTTCGAGCAGGGCTTCTTCACTGCTTGACCACAATTTACAGTCCCTTGTGCCTAAGTTACATTCCTTCAGGTGCCTCTAACCAAGTGTTCCTCTTTGTGCTTCGTCGCACTATCTAAAACTAATCTCTAGATTTAGTATCTCTGATCTAGGATCAGCAGGGTTAGCACGACGGCGTTCATTCACGCTCGTCATCTGCGAGTCCCGCCGCCTTCGGCTGGAAGTTGCGGCCTCACATTGGCAATTCGACCAGGGGTGTGAAGCGAGCGGCCTGCTGCGTTGATCATTGTCCCGGAAACGCCCTCTGCGGCCAACATGAACATGAGAGGGGGGACGAGGGAGCTCACTGAAGCGGGCGATTCGGTGTATTCTCTTGCAAGCCTTTCCCAAGTTGGCCTTTCTTTTGATTTGATCAAACGCCCGGCGTTCAGAGGTTATTGAAATCGGAGGGTCGGTTAATGGTTGAGAATTATGGGCGAGGTGGTCGATCCCAATGGAAATGACGCGGTCTGCCAGCGAAACCGTCATTTATCAGCACCAGCGACGCTAAAAGATAAATCTGGCCGAACACTGCTGCAGTCACCCATAATTCGCGTGGGGGCCTCTTCGTTCACCGCCTGCAAAATGTGGAGTCAATCTATTCCTGCTCTGCCAAAGCTATGCCATCTCTGGCCATTACCTAGGCAGTGCAATGCCAAAGCTTCATGGTGGGCAATTAAAGTCTCTAGAACAATCGGTTTATGGCCCGCCCACAATAGCACTCAATGTTTGGGCAATAACCTGGAGCACAGCCTACCAAACCGGCGGATATATAACACATTGTATAGCTCTATCTCGGCAAGCCCCAACTTGACTTCTAACCCCCATACATTCCCATTATAACGGGTCACTAGTGTCTGCACAAGCGGCGATTAGGTCTATACTGCACGGAACGGGCTATTTATGAAAGCCAGAGCCACCACCTTCCACTTTCTTGTTGCCGCATCCTTTTTTTCGCAAAGCACATTGTATCCATTCACCAATGGCGTAGGCTGCAGGTGGAATTCAGCTTAGTCTCCTGGATCGCTGCGATTCAAAAGTCACGATTTCGCTAATCTTACCTCGGAGCCCGTTTTGCAATTAAATTTGCAAAAAAACGATGGCCACTATCCGCGAACTGGGGAACAACATATTGCGGGCTAGATGCTGCGGCGGAGAATATTGTTGAACGGGAGATGTCGGCGGGTCGCATAGTCAGACGCACCCACTGCTGCTAGTCGCTGGCCACATTTCATCCTAGCCACGTAGTCAGTGTGACTATACTCCCGCCAGCCGATGTTAAGCCGAACAGTCGGTAATATGCATCACTCCAAGCACCGGTTACACCTTGGACCGAAAACCGAAACGGTGGTGGATCATGCGTTCGGCAGGACTGAAAACAATACCATGGTCACGGGGCTTCTCCTCTATTCCCGGCTCGGACCAACAGCAAACGGGAGAAGGCCTCCCCGCCGGATGCACCTTCTTCTCCAACACAAAAAGACGGACGAAACAACACGTTACACTGATGTACGGCAGCCGCTGACCAATGGATGGGGTCCATGGTGCAATCCGGTACACAGAACCCGCCGCCGTGGGCATTTGCTGCTGATAATTGGTTTTGCATAGTTTTTGCTGCAAGTAGAGGATGCTCGCATGAGCGGAAATGTTGGTAATTCCGAAACCGTGTCGTCCATCAACCATCTTGTAGTCTATAGGGATTTTGCCTAAATAAATTTGAGCAACATTCTTTTCTCTGTTGGCTTAAGCTACACTTTTAGTTTTAGTCAATGCATGGTTTTGAGCTGAAATAAAAAACAACAACAATGATTAAAGGAAAAAAAAACCAATAATAACAAGACAAAACTATTTTTGCAAAAAAAAAAAAAATTAATTGTGCCGGGGCTCATATCTCGCAAACTATTAAAATATATTCGCACACCCTCGCCGACTTTTTTTTTGAAGGGTCATTATCGAAATCGGTTCACAATTGCGGATTTGACATCTAAAACAAAATTTGATACCTTGAGGTGACCCCAACTTTTCAAACCCTAGCAGGTCAACCCGTGACCCAATAGAACTTCACAAACTTTGCAAACTTAGAGAAAAACACCTCAGCTGTCACACAAAGAAAAAAATCATGTTGATATCTTTTATCGAGTTTCAAAAGCTTGCAGAATTATTTCCAAAAGAAAACGATTTGGCAACCACTTAGTGCGCCGCTTCGGACCCAGTTTTGTTGCCAGTATTGGGGATTTTCCCCAAATCGCGCGGATGTTTTTTCTTGGAATTGGCGACAAAATGTTCTGTGTTGGGGATTTTGTATATTAGTATGTTGAGTTATAATAAAATCAGATTTACAATTATGGTTTATATGAATTTTTCTTTTACTTCATACATGCTTAAGAAAGGGCTTAAAGTAGTACATTTAGAATCCTCATTTCTTTTATTCCACCGGCATTTATTTGGGGCTTCAAAAGCTACTTCTACAATTTATTCTGTTTTCCTAAGAAAGCTTTTTACTATTGTGAAGTTATTCGCAAGGACTTTGGGTTCGAACTGTTCCCCAGCAGCGGAATCTTAGATGCCTTCCATTTACACTGCAAACTATTAGCTCCCTTCTAGAAAGATCGATAGGTCATGGCCACGTTTCAGTTTCTACAAGCAGGCAAATTTTACATGCCCAAAAAGAGAGCATTTTTACACATACGCAAAATGTCTTGCTGCGCATGCCCTATAATAATATCAAAACATTATTAAATTGCGTAAAATGTATATCCCATAATTGCATTAGAAAAAGCTGTACTTTTTTTTTATTAATTGTCATTAAACAATGTTTATAAAAAGTTTGGTCCATATGTTTCTTTCAGCAACGTTAAAACATTAAAATGTCTCTATGTTCTTGCCTACTTAAAAATTAAGGAAAAATATAAGATAGCACAGAAAAACATCAGCAAAATACTTTTATTTTTCTCTTCTTACAATTATTTTTGATTAGTCGACTTTTCGATCGTTCAGCTTTCATCAAAATTTGGAAAACTTTAATTTTTGAGTTTCGACTTTATTCAAAAATATTAATAGAGAGATTCAGAGTATGTACTGTATACATATATATGCTCGAATTTTCGCACCCTTTTCTTTTAAAATTTGATTTTGCAAATTTTCCAAATGCCATCAAAAGTCCTTTTAGTGCGGAATTCGGTATTACAAAAAGTCGACTTCGACATTTCGATTAATCGAAAAGATCGCATACGATGCTGGCTGATGCCTCTTCACTTTTTTCCCACATCTGTATATAAGAAAATTAAGGGCTTTACATGTTTACGGCGCAGCCTTTATATAAACCTGAACCGATTTTTCAACCAAAATTTAGCCATGAATTAGCTAGAATGTACCCCCCTGCTTCAAAAGTTCACGTATATTGGCTCTTGGCTAAACTTTGGCTCGTAGCTCATATGAGGGTATATCGGGTGAAGATTAAATATCTGAAACGGATTTCTTTTCAATTAGGCGTTTCACTCTGGACCGCAAAATACATATTTTGTACTGAATAGGACTAATAACTGCGACCTAAGAATTTGATTTACAAAATCGTGTTCACCAAGGCAGGTGCGACAATGGACCGCCTCCAGAGAGATACACTGCAAAAATATTGTGGTAAGACGGAAAGATTTTCTCTGTAATAAAGTTTCTTTTCCTTAACCAAAAGTCGATAAACTTGTCAATGAACATCGTTTTGTTCATAATTAAAAGTAATTCGACTATAAATGTCCTATGCTTTACATTAAAACAAACTTTTGTTTGGCCAATGGCCAACTTAGTTTTAAATAATTCAAAAAAAAATCTTCAAAATTATAAAAATATTTTTTTGTTTTGATCTTCAGCTTTAAAACCATTGGTGTTGACTAAACTCCAAGAGTAGCCATTAAACCAAACAGAGCGCAAAAAGAATGTTCTATTATGAATTAAAATTTTATAAAAATAAAAAATAATAATTTGAATAGAAATCAAACCCCAATGAAAAATGTTAAACTTTCTTTTTAAAAATACTTTAAGGAAGCATTCCATCACCATGGTTTAACTTGCATGCTAAGATACTCATTATAATCATTGACTAATCGTAGGAATGCAAGTGTGATGTTGTCTTTTGTCTCTTCAAATTTACTCTCAGTAAAAATCTGCTTCACACACCCTTCACAACAAATCGCTTCTGTAACATATACTTCCCAAACATATTTTGCCTTCAATCCATATACATTTTTTGGGTATTTGCACCAAACATTTTATATGCTTTGATCTTCTACCAATATATAATATGTTCAAAGCGCGCATAATTGGCTAACAATATATGTTTGGGTTTAGTCTAAGTTCCAAACATTTTGTATTTTTTGCCATCCAAATTCAATAATGTATTCTTTCCAAAAAACAATATGTTATTATGTGACCATATAATATGTTTGAAGCATTTTTTTGCACACCAAAAATTATTATATGCCTTAAAAAAAAAATTCTCCCAAAACAACTTATTTGTGCTTTCAAAATGCTTATTTATTTATTTATATGTTTACAATCATAATGAATTATGAAAATAACACAGGTAATAATAGGTCGCCTAACAACATTAGGTTTTCGACCTGAATGCTTCAAAATTTTGGTTTCCGCCCAATTTCGTATATTCCCCCGACATCATTTCTCAACTTTCCACGAAGAATTTTTTTAGTTCTTAGCCACCTTTTTCTGTAATACAAAACATTTTGTAGAAGAAATTTATTCAATTTTATTTGATTTTTTTATTTTTTAATTCTTACCTTTTGCGGACCGCGGATTCGAAACAGCGAGGAACCACACAGTTTTGTAAAGAATCAAAGAAGTAGCTTGATCAAGTTGCCCAAGGAAAAAATAAAAATGTTAATTTTGTAATAACCAAGTCAACAACCACCAACTTAATTCAATATCGCTTCCCTGTTAAATACAGCGCTCCAAGCTTTTACTAAACAACATATATTGTTTATAGGCTATTTTCTTAAATTATAATATGTTGCATCCAAGCATATTATATTTACAAACATTTTATGTTCCCAAACATTAATTATGTTCTAAGCATATTAACATATTATGTCCCAAACATGTTATCGCTTAGCTTTTATGAACATTATATGCTTGCCACTCAAAAATATTGTGTTTAAAAATTTCGTGTTCCAAACATATAATGTTTATAGCCAAAACATACTGAAAAAACAGTCTTTTTCATGCGTGCATTACCACTGCTTTCTCGGAAGCAGGCATTAATTGTCATGGACAACTAGAAAGAATGCAAGTGTGCTGTTTGTTTTGCTTCTATAAATAGACATTAGCTTTATAGTGGACGCGGTTTTAGCATCAACTTATTATAACAAGCGATGGGATGAATGAGTAGAACACAGGACTTAGCAAAAATTAGACCCAGAGCTTCGAAAACCAGCGGCGGTTGAAAATCGCAGTAAGTAAAAAAAAAAATAAAATACATAAATGGTCAGGATGTTTTAATTAAAGTAAGATTTACATAAAGAAAAAATTATATGAAATTATAAAAAAAAATGTTTATGTTTTATATAAATGCCTTGCATTTTCAGGGGCGTTTTCATTGCCTGCTCCAAATGGAGCATTATAATACGCGCTCTTTTTTGCAGTATATTTTTCCGCTCTACTATTTGAGTAAGCCGTCAAGAGGAAGACCTCCTCCCCAATGCACATCCCTGTAAATCTGAAAGCGAGTACGCTATGCTGCTTGCCCATGCCTACTGCATGTTGTTGGGAGGCATTATTAAAACGCCCTGATGTACGCCTATTTCGCTGCTGGTTGCCCTCATCTGCGCTACATCACCTGATTTGAATAATATTATCCCGTACATGTAGATAGAGTTCATAATCAAACGGTCTGCACAAGCCCTATTCGAAGTAATCGATTTCTAGTGACGGTCAATACACTCACGAATACTTCGATTAATGAATAAACAAAAACCACTTGCTTAAAGCGATTACAGTGTTTCAGCATTGCAGCAGCCATCACATTCAAAAGGAAATCGTTTTTACAGTTTTTTTTCATTATTTTGGTTTGAAGTAATTTCGTCACGTAAATCAAATCAAATCCAAAACATTTTTAGTGAAGATAGAATACTTTGCTTTAGCAACGACGAAACTTCGTATGCAGACACGAAGTAACTATCAAACAAAGAAAACACAATCGTCAATCAGTCTTGATGGCTCATAGAAGTAGTGATCAAGATGCAACTGTGCAAGAGACGCAATTGGTCGTAGAATGTCCGTCGATGTGCTTCTTGTATTGTACTTGTCGCCAATCAATATTACGGAGATTCCGCCACATGGAGTGTCTGATATAGATGTGCTGTGTAGGCATACTTCTTTATACGTTGACGCACACCAGCAGAAATAATCTTTTCAATTCATATCACAAGTGTAAAATGGTGCAACAATATCTTATTAGATCGTAATCGACTAGACAACTAGGTATGTGTGTGTACGGATATATCTTTCCGACGAAACACTAGTAACTTTCAGTCCCTCGAAGAAAAAAATACTTTTAATTTAGCTCCTGAGTAAGAACCCGACTTGTTTTGTGCTTAGTGCTGTGTTAATCCTTCCGAGTTCTCCATAATTTTAGTTTTGTGTTTTCTAACGAGGAGTGTTTAGCCAGAGGATATTACTATTTATTTTAACTGCGTAGATATTTTTGAAGAAATGGACAAGATGTATGAGTAGTACCTACTACGAAGTCGTTCGGTGAGCGTTTGTTTAGCCTGCGTTTGAAATGATGTTGCAGAGACATCTAAATCAGTTAAAAAACAGCGCAGTTAAAATTACTAATTATAACAACTTATATTGTTTCTGAAATTTTATTCCTATAACTTTGAGGTGGAATAACCCAACAGCAATTTCACCAATGTTATAACGATTTAGCGGCCCTAAAACTCGAAACTTAATACCCCACCTTTTAGGGCTTGCAAATGAGGCCTCAGGGGGTGATGTCTCCCAATATGTTCTCCTTGGTTAACATAATTACTCCCAATGACAAATGCGTGTCGAACACACTAAAATAAACCGAATTTTTTACTCGGCATCAGCCTATGTTTAGTTACAAGGTTTGAGCTATTTAGTAACTGGGTATGTTTCGTGATGTCATATAAATGTGTGTAAGAGAGTGTGTTGCCTATAGAGTTCTCACTCTTCCTGACTCCAACTTTTTTAATTTACTGTGTAAGGAAAAGAACCAACACAGAGCATTACGTGAGAGCACATTAAGAATTGGTGTGCGACCAAGAGTGAGCAGCTCACAATCAGAGATTTCGTTTGAGTTCTTATAACGCGATTGTAATGTAGGATCTTTGGTCTCCGAATAAGAACACTGTTACTTTTTGCAATGATAATTTCATTTAAATGTTGACCATCAGTCGATGACTTGAGAGAATTTTTTTGCATTTGTCGAACAAACAGGATTCTATTAGTGTGTTGGCTCCAGAATCCAATTGTTCGGAAAGTCTTCACATATTTTCCATTTCTGTGAAGAGGTGGCGAGCATAAACTATTATTCCCGAGGTGCAATTGTGCTGCGGCCGGAATGAAGCTATTCTCTGTACTATTTTCTCTCGCGTGAAAAATATATGTCTCTTACAACAGAAAACATTGTTGGAATTGCTTCTTGGTGAATTACGTTGCCTAGACAGTCTTAACCTCTATCTGATAGTAATCTGGGTGCTCACAGTATATCTTATGAAGTTAAGTCCGATAAGAGTGCGCGCCCAACTCAAAATCACGACTGAGCATTGACGTTGTTTTCTATGAAAGGGCGTCAAATCGCATTTCTCTGCGGAGATGTAACACCAAATTTCATCCTACTGAGTGTTATGCTCACTCTCTCCTTCTAAGAGAAATAAGAAATGCTGTTCTTCAGAACGTAACTCTCGACATACCGCTCATACAAATTATTGTGCTCACTAGATCGACCACCGAGACCATGCTTTCCGTCCCGGAAATAAATGTCTGGCAGATATTAGCACGACCAGCGTCTTAGTTAATACACAGCAAATGTGTTCACGCTCAAGTTTCTCTCGGAAAGAGTTCTATACTCCAATTATACTCTTGGAACAGAGCAAACTGAAAATTTATAAGTTTATTGGTGCATTAGTACCAACTACGAGCATATTACCTGACGCCAGGCGTATGTAGCGAGTGAGACCTCCCGGTGCATTGCACTTAGGAGATTAGGAAAAAATGTTCGGTAACGTTGACGGGCAACGATCCGGTTTTCCCAAGTACATGTAACATACTTTTAAGTGCAGAGCCATAAATTTATAACATAGAGCGTGCGGCATCTCCAAATGACTGTATACTATCTCTCCGCGTTAGCTACCAGCCACAACACAAACACAAGTGCTCCATATTTTCTCTGCAGGTAGTCGGCCAAAATCTAGTCGGTTGTGCAGTTCTTGTATGTTCTCTTAATCTGTCGGTTGCTCTTTTACAAGCGTGACCAAAATTGTGGCTCTCAAGCTTTCGGCGAAAAATTTCCTTGCCTCATCACTATTAATATCGCTCACGCCTAATTCAACTCAGTATATATATGAAGTGGCTTTACTGCGATCGCCATAGAATCAATAGTCTCCTTTGTCGCATAAGTTAAAAGAGTCGTGATCTTATACTCGCGTGCACAAGACGTCTCTCCTTATAAGACTGCAACGGCCCATTCACGTGGAAAAATTCGAAATTTCCGTGCCCCTACGTATGATGGAGAATGCTTCTGCTACATAAGTTTTTATGCTATAACGGATAAACATTATTTCATGATGAAATTCAAAGCATACGAGCATCTTTCTCTTTTTGACACCATGTCTGAAATTCCCTGAGTGACGACGGTATATATCTGCCTCGAATACTAATGATTGCGCAATAATGAAAGAAATCCTATATTATCTCCAAAAACAGTGTAATTATGGGACGCAATCAACGACACAAATTCTGTTATTAGAACATGTTCTATATGTTCGTGGGTGAAACATTTCTCGTGGCGATGAGTGTAAGTTAGTAAACTACTGCCATAGCTGAGTGTACATAATTACACGGGTGACATCGATGATTTTTTATCTTACCACAATTTTATATCTTGACACTTAAAGCTATAAGAAGGATGTTTACTACAACACACATTCCTTTTTGTAGGTAGCAACATAGTGTGCAAGGCATATTAAACTTAAATTGACTTTACCCTCATTGTTAAATATGACCGTGTTATTTCTCCCTTCCACCCTCTCACCCTCTCCCCCCCCCGCCTCCCCACTGCAACATTTATTCCATGTTATTTAATCGTTACTCTTTGGGAGACGTTTGCAAGTGCTAGAAAATCTTAATGCTTGACTACCAATTTCTTATAAATAGTATAAATCAAACTAAGCATTATTCTACCGCTAACATGTGTGATACTACACATATGTATATTCTTTCATTGATATTTAAATCTTACTCTATTTTCAATATCCCTCCTTTCGATTGAAAACCATCATTTCCGTTACATTTTGATTTATTCTTATAAAATGATACCTGGCATTATTGATATAATTAATTATTATAGATAAGCTATGCTTCTTATCTTTGTCTTGAATTAATTACAATTGTTAGCTCTCACTTAATGTGTATGAAACTAAATATATGCCAAAATAAAAATTTACAGTAAAGCAAGACAAGAAATTACAAAAAGAGTATTATTAAACGAAAAATTATGACGAAGTTAAAAAAAAACAAAAATAGTGGAATCTTACAGTTACCAATACACACAAAGGTTTTAAATTTACAAACAAAAACATTGTAAAAAGGGCAGAAAATGAGGTGATATTAGGTGGAAAACTCTATCTACTAAAAGTTAGAATTATATCGTTCTTTCTTTCGAAGGAGTTTAGGGGGAAGGGTTTGTCTTTTGCGAGAGGCTGCATACCAATTGCTTCAGAATATTTAACATTTGTTTTTCAGTCTCAATCACGTGGAAAGTGATGTATGCATGACGGCTTTTCGCTAGCAAACTGCATTTGGTTCACTTTTGTGTACACATCGCCATTGGATATACTGATGCAGGTTAACTCATATAAAGAAAGTGAATGTAATTTATTATTTTTCTTAAAGGGTCTATGTAGAAACCTCTAAGCGGCAAATTTTCCCGCTAACCATCAAGAATAGCTTTATGTTTAATTGGGCTTAAAAGAAAAATCCGATTTATCGTTTTATCGACTTGTGTTTTCTTTTGTTCCATAAGAAATAAGTACATGACAAAACTCCTCTATTATATTGACAATGCAAACAAAGAAATTTCAAAGAGGCTGCACACCGGGGCTTAAAGCCCGGTATTGCAGCTTTTGTGGAAAATCGGAATTATACCGATATAACACCAAGTGTAATCATGTGTAGTTCGCATAAGAAAAAATGAGAGTAAACCAATCGAGCTAGAAAATGTAAAACAAATCGAATGAACCAGGCAGCTAGGCAAAATCAATGCAGCATTGCCGTAAATAATAATAATAAATAATGTGAGCACAAAATTGCCCGCGTTTTATCGATTGTTTACATTTTTGCTTCCCATTAGAAAATTATATGGCACAAAACATTGTAATTATTTAGTCTGATCATTCTTATGAGACGCGCTACAGAACTGAGCAAGTTTACTTTGCCGGACGACAGGTGTTCTTAGTCGACACAGCTACTCCCATATATTGCTGCACTATTATAGTATATAAGCCGAAGCATAATCGATACTGCTGCCATGTTTATGGGATCGATAAACACATTTTACGATTCTTTAGTCTCTGGTGCGCGACAAGTCGTTATACGACTACCAGACACAAACTGTTAAGATATGGTGCTTTACAAAAACCGACATTCCGTACGAATAACTGATTAATCTGTAAAGCGC
>PGFW01062436.1:7125-20983 GCA_003123925.1 Haematobia irritans | reverse complement strand
TAGGACTTCATTTCCTATTATCCCATTAGTGCCCAGGTACCCAGCACAGAGTTATTATGCTGTTCAGTGAGAACGCTTGAGCTTCTCGACGACAGCGGCTGACTACCCTAGACCTTTATGTCAGCACTGCACAATGCCCTTTATATGCCTGACTGTCGATGAAGAAGCCGATATCGCTTCTGAATAACGGCCTCAATCAACGAGCGACTCAAGGGCAAGTCCTTTGGTGATCGCAGAAAAAGAGAACTCTGGGTTGGTGGAAAATAGTGGCCCCTCAGTCATGTATCGCTTGGTAGTGCTAATTCTTTATGCAAGTGATGAGCCGATCCTCTTTATAAATCATTTTTCTTCCGGTCGTTTTAAAAAAACTTATTTTACAGTCTTCTGTACAAAATCTCATGTTCTTTTTTCCTCTTTTCAAACTTCTTGTTTTCCATGTTTCTAATCACATTTTTTCAAAGCTAGTTTTTTTTTTAATAATTAAAAAAAAATAATCAAGTTACAAGTATCTTATTTCATTTAGCATTTGTTAAAAAGCGCGCAGGTTTTGAAGAAGAATTCAAAACTTAATCGAACAAGACTGATATTGTAGAATGTTGCTTATGATACGTTTGTGAAGAGCCACGAAAATTGGCCACTGAGCCTAAACGAAATGAAAATCCGGATACAATCAAAACTGAAATACAGTGAAGCCTCGAATTTGGCCATATTTAGGAGGTGTCCACTTATAAGAAGGTTAGTTTTAATGGTTAATAATATGCAAAGTTCCCAGACAATGTCCACATTTGGGAGGGATCCAAGATGGATAGGTTTCACTGATTTACATTTGTATATAGTGCCAGAGCTAGGTTAATATATGAAATGTTAATTCTTCCAATTCAAATATGTCCGTTACGTAGCATAAAGCATGTAGGCATGATTTCGTCCCATATGAGGATAATTTAATTAAAAACTGTACATGTCAGACTCATATTCTTTGCGCAGTCGGAAAATGTTCACGGAATGCCGTAATACATGGGCCGTTCGAACAGGTACGTCTCAATCCATTCGAATGTTGTTAGAAAAAAAAAAACGTATCTAATTCCAACAAGTAAGGAAAGTCTAAAGTCGGGCGGGGCCGGACTAATATACCCTGCACCACTTTGTAGATCTAAATTGGTCGTTATACCATAATCACATCCGTCAAATGTGTTGGGGCATATATAAAGAGTTTGTCCGCAAATACATAATTAATATCACTCGATCTGGACAGAATTTGATAGACTTCTAACAAATTATAGACTCAAAATTTAAGTCGGCTGATGCACTTGAGGTGAACACAATGTTAGTAAAAAATAAAATATGGGAAACATTTAAGATCTGGAGCAATTTTAACGAAAACTTCGCAAAGTTATTTATGATTACGCGCTCGATATATGATTGCATTAGAAGTTTAGGAAAATAGAGTATTTATACAACTTTTCGACCTAAGCAGTGGTGATTTTACAAGGAAAATGTTGGTATTTGACCATTTTTTGTCGAAATCAAGCAAAAACTATATATGGGACTATATCTAAATCGGAAACCGATTTCAACCAAATTTTGGCACGCATAGCTGACATGCTTAATTCTATCTCCCTGTGCAAAATTTTCAACTAAATCCGAGCAAAGAAATGGCCTCTGTGGTCATATGAGTGTAAATCGGGCGAAAGCTATATATGGGAGGTATATCTAAATCTGAACCGATTTCAACCAAATTTGGCACGCATAGCTACAATGCTATTATACTCCCCTGTGCGAAATTTTCAACTAAATCGGAGTTGAAAATTGGGCTCTGTGGTCATTTGAGTGTAAATCGGGCCGAAAGCTATATATGGGAGCTATATCTAAAATCTGAATACATTCAACCAAATTTTGACACGCATAGCTAGTAAGGATGCTAATTCTAACTCCTGTGCAAATTTCAACTAAATCGAGCAAAAAACTGGCCTGCTGTGGGCAAAATGGTGTTAAATCGGCGAAAGGCTATATATGGGAAGCTATATCTAAATCTGAACCGATTTGGCTATATATTTTGCAAAAGGTTTTTTCGGAGACTCATAAAATATTCGGCTATGTACGGAATTTGAGGAAGATTCGCGTTGATATACACCGCCAATTATGACCAGATCGGTTGAAAATATCATTATGGCAGCTATATTCTAAAATCTGAAGCCGATTTTTCCAAAATCAATAGGGATCGTCTCTGTGAGGCCGAAACAGGAACCCTATAACCAAATTTAGGAACAATCGACTGAAAACTGCGGTGCTGTACTTTGCACACAAAAAATACATCAACAGACAGACAGACAGACAGACGGCATCGCTGAATCGACCAGAATTTAATTCTAAGACGATCGGGTATTTACTTAACCGATGGTCTCAGGACTTTTCCTTCTTGGCATTACCATACAAAATGCACAAACTTATTATACCCTGTACCACAGTAGTGGTGAAGGGTATAAAAATTTTGTACGGATGTGAAATCTTTGCAAACTATTCAGACACCCAAAAATTAAAAATTGCATACAAAACAAGTATATACGGCCGTAAGTTCGGCCAGGCCAGAATCTTATGTACCTCCACCATGAGTTGCGTAGAAACTCTGTACTAATAGCACGGTCAATTACACAATTGAGATTACTTTTGGGTTGCGGCACGATGGCAAGGCATCTTAAAACTTATTAACATCTTCTTTTAAATTGTGATTTTAGTCCTTTGCGGGAATATATATAAGGCCAAAACAAAGCCCTAAATAAATACGTATATTTCAGTTCTTGGCCGGTAAAAAACTAAAAATGAACAGATTTTTTTACTGTTTGTTAGATTGGTAGATTCTTGATGTTTTGGAACGATTTTGCAAATATCCTGCTTAACTAAGAGGGCTTCATAAATTTTCTATAGAAATAAAAGTTTTGACAAAATTTTCTTAGCAGGAAATAAAATTCTGAAATAATTTTCTAAAAGATACAAAATTTGCACAAAATTCTTTGAAATAAATTTTTTAACAAATTTACTAATAGAGATTATGTTTTGCAAAATTTTCTATAGAAATATAAAATTTGACCAATTTTCTGGCAATACAATTTTGGTAGATTATTTTTGGCTCTTGAGACTCCGCAAGCCAAATATGGGGATCGGTTTATATATGGGGGCTATATATAATTATGGACCGATGTGGACCAATTTTTGCACGGTTGTTAAAGACCATATACCAACACCATGTACAAAATTTCAGCCGGATCGGATGAAATTTGCTTCTCTTTGAGGCTCCGCAAGCAAATATGAGGATCGGTTTATATATGGGGGCTATATATAATTATGGACCGATGTGGACCAATTTTTGCACGGTTGTTAAAGACCATATACCAACACCATGTACAAAATTTCAGCGGATCGGATGAATTTGCTTCTCTTTAGACTCTGCAAGCAAATCTGGGATCGGGGGCTATATATATATATGAACCGATGTGGACCAATTTTGCCATTATTGAGATGAATTTGCTTCTCATATCTTTGAGGCTCCGCAAGCCAAATATGAGGATCGGTTTATATGGGGGCTATATATATAATTATGGACGATGTGGACCAATTTTTGCACGGTTGTTAAAGACCTATATACCAACACCATGTACAAATTTCAGGCGGATCGGTATGAAAATTTGCTTCTCTTTGGAGGCTCTGGCAGGCCAAAATCTTGGGGATCGGGGGGGGGCCTATATATAATTATGAAACGAATGTTGGACCAAATTTTTGCCCATAGTTGATTAGAGACCACTATATCCAACACATGTACCCAAATTTCAGCCAGATCGGATGAAAATTTGTTCTCTTTGAGGCTCCCACAACCAATCTGGGAAAAATTCGGTTTAGTATGGGGTTGGTACTATATATAATTATGGACCGATGTGGACCCAATTTTTGCGATGTTGTTAGAAGACCATAATACCAACACCATGTTTCCAAATTTCAGCCAGATCGGATGAAATATGCTTCTTTAGAGACTCCGGCAATGCCAAATTCTGCGGGGTCGTTATATAATGGGGGCTATACGTACAAGTTGATCCGATATGGCCCATTTGCAATACCATCCGACTAGCCATCAATAACAACTACTTGTGCCCAAGTTTTCAAGTCGATAGACTTGTTTCGTTCGAAGTTTAGCGTGATTTCAACAGACGGACATCTCAGATCGGACTCAGAATTTTCACCACAACCAGAATGTATATAAAGGTGATTTGTTAAGAGCTTGATAACTTTTAAAAAAAAAAACGCATAAATGTTGCAAAATCTTCAATCGGTTCTTTTATTTGAAACGTTAGAATTGGTCCCATGACATTTACTTTTGAAGATAATTTCATTTAAAATTTGACCGCGACTGCGTCTAGGTGTCCATTTCGGACAAGTCCAATTTTGGGCAACTTTTTCGAGCATTTCCGGCCGGAATAGCCCGATTTCTTCGGAAATGTTTGTTCTTCCAAAGCTGGAATCAGTTTTGCTGGCTTAAATTTCTGTCAGACTTTTGAGACTTGACGTAGCCCCACAAAAAATAGTTAAAGGCGTTCAAATCGCATGATCTTGGTGGCCAACTTACCGGTCCATTTCTTGAGATGAATTGGTTCTCGAGTTTTTCCCTCAAAATGCCATAGAATCGCGGCTTGTGTGGGACATTTGTAGCGCCATCTTGTTGAAACCACATGTCAAACCAAGTCAGTTTCTTCGCATTTTTGGCAACAAAAAGTTTGTTAGCATCGAACGAATAGCGATCGCCATTCACCGTAACCGTTGCGTCCAACAGCATCTCTTGAAAAAAAATAACACGGTCCAATGATTCAACCAGCGTACAACCACACCAAACAGTGCAGTTTTTCGGCGATCCATGGCCATTTCTTGAAGCGGCCTTCTGGTTTGCTCTTCACTCCAAATGCTGGCAAATTTTGCTTATTTTACGTAGCCATTCAACCAAGAAATGAGCCTTCATCGTGAACAAAAATATGTCGATAACAAAAGCGATTTACTGCCAACTTTCTAGGGCCCATTCACCTTGAAAATTCGACGTCTGTGCAGAACGTAAGGCGTATTGCATTGATGAAATGTCAAAGGCATACGAGCATCTTTCTCTTTGACACCATGTCTGAAATCCACGTGATCTGTCAAAAACTAATTGCATGAAAATCCTAACCTCAAAAAGAATCACCTTACTTCATGGTCCTGAGAGAAATATTTCGATTGTGTACAAACGGGAATGACAAAGTTCAATATAACCCCATCCTTTATAGGTGGGTGGTGTATAAAAACTTTTTTAATTATAACAAAAATCCAATATTTAAATAAACACAACCAAAATTGGTCCACAGTTGGATCTTGCGCCACACTGTGGAACAGGGTATTATAAGTCCCAGCTTATTTCGATTTCGCCCTGTAAGCACCCAGAAGGAGACGACGATAGACACACAACACATGTACAAGCCTTGGGCTCCTGAGTCGATAAGCCATGTCCGTCTAGTCGTCCAACACATTTTCTGCAAATCAAAGTCCATAGGTCGCAGTTTTAGTCCCCACATCGACTTCAAATTTCCCCGGCACAAAGTTATGTGTCTTTTGGCTCAGATAGAACCCTATATGAATTTGTGAAGAAATCGCCGTTCAAGATTTAGATATTAGCTCACCATAATATACTCTCCGCCTGATAATTGGACTTATATAATGGCCCACAGAAGCCAAGAAGTATTACTTCCCTAATATCGCTTCAAAATTTTGCAAAAGAAAAGAACAAATATATAGTACTTATAACGAAACAATTAGTAACTATAGTTCATATGACAATCGGTTAGATTCCTAGATATCGCTCCCATATACTAATCGTTTTCGCCCCGAGTTTAGCACTGCACCTATGCACCCACACGGGTGACCAAGTCACTCTTTACGCCCGATTTGACCATCTTTCGCACACGGCGCCATGTACAATTAAGCCCCATCTGTTACGTCCATCGGCCGCTGCCCAAATCTGGTTTTTACACTCGTTCAGACAATTTAGATTATAGCAGCATTCACTAATATAAGCATTTCGCCCCCCCGATTTACATCATATACCACCACCAGACCAGCCCAAATTTTTTTGCTCACCCACGATTTACGTTAAAAATTGTGCACAAGGGAGTAAAGAATTGACCAAATTTGGTTGAATCGGTTAGATTATTAGATATAGCACCATTTATGATATGTATTTATCCTGATATTCGACAAAAGGGATCACAATACACCACCATTACACTCTTCCTTGTAAAACCGCTGCCCACTGCTTAGCTCGAACAAGCTTGTAAGAAACAATCGACTCCCTAATCTTTCCTAAACTCCCTCCTCACCATACCACACCCTCATATAATCGACGCGAACAAATCATAAATTAAACTCTTTCGAAGTTTCCTTAAAATATAGCTTCAGAATTTAAACCCGTTCCCATATTTATTTTTTACTAACATTTATGTTCCACCCTACGATGGCATTAGCCCGACTTGAAATTTTGGAGTCTAATACGATTTTGATAGAAGTCTATCTCAAACCTTCTTCCAGATACGAGTGATATTTAAAATTATGTAATTGGGACCAAACCCTTTATATATACCCCCAACACATTTGACGGATGTGATTAATAGGTATCACGAAAAGTTCTAAACTCTACAACAGCTACTGGTAGCTTGCATAATCAGCCCCAATATAGAACCGATCCACGCACGACTTCTGATCCGCCGGACCGCTCTCTGGCCAAGACCAAACATTATCGATCTCAGTTGAAATTTAGGTACGTGGTCGAAATCACGTCCTTAATTATATTATACGGCCCATATAAACCGATTCCAGATTTGACTCACGACGAGGCCCATTGGGAAGAAGCAAAAATTCATCCGATTCCGTTGAATTTGTACGTGATGTTAGTATATGGCCATCCAACAACCCATGCAGGAACTTCGTTCATATCAGTCCATCAATATATAAACCGATCCCCTGATTTTGCACGCTCCCCCGGTCTGCCTTTTAGGAGAAGCCACAAAATTCACTCCGATCTCAGAGTTTGAACATATGGAACGTGGTGGTAGATATATGATATTTACAACCAAACAGCATGCCAAAAGTGGATCACACCTATACGCTCATTCCACTCATCAACCTATATACAAGACCCGCAGCATATAACCCCTATCCCGAGATTATCGCAGCTTATATATGCCGCAGCACATCTTGGACCGAGAAGCCACAACTCTCTCTCCGCAGCTCCGCTGAACAATTTACGGACCCCATAGCTCGCACTACAATACTATACGCAAGTCTAACAACACATTGACCATCGCACATAATAAGCGACACAATATTAGTACCTACTAGTACCAACTATATATCACACCCCCCTCAGATAACAATCGCACAACAAATCCACAGATCACACCACAAAAATATTAGGAATCACATAATCAAAAGACTATACACAAATACATCCATGCTACTATACCAACGCCACCACCCAATAATAATCCGACCCCCCACACTAATCATCAATCCTCCCACCCATGCCGCCTCCTCCACGATAATCCGTGCACCAACAAAAGAACTCCACTACATCCGACTCATTACAACACTAAAAAATCATATAAGAATAAAGTAACCATTACACTCATCACATAACTTCTCATATGTCCTCGAGTCACTATGTCCATTATGCGACTAACTCCACAATTTAGCAAAACAAGATGACTTGAGAAGTTTTTAACCCGACTACCACAACACTCACACGTACTCACTATCACGAAATCCGTGCCACACCCCGAATGACCACGCTCGTTCGACTATTCACATGTTCCACTACGCCAATCCCCATGGATAGAGGACCCACGGCTACTCAACTTCAGGCCTGGGCCAAACCCCGACCTTGCGCCCGCCACCACAATCATACATAATTATAGAAATAAAATAATAATATTTATACAATAATAAAATATGATTTAAATCTCAATACACAATCATACCCTTCCACCATTGTTTCTGCCGATCCAATCACGATTGCAACTTCTCCGTTACTGCTCCCATTTATCAAACCTCGTCACATCCACTCCTCGACTACTGCTACACCCTACTCTTCCCATCTACCTCAAAATAAATCACCAATATCTGACTGCATACAAAACCACCTCTTATTCCAAAGCATCCGGCCCTCTCCGGTTAATAAGAGCTCTTGACGCCGAAGGCCAATTATCGATTTTGGCCGAAGCCGATTATCTCGGATCGAGCTCCTCAAACCCGCACTCAAAAACACACACAATATAGGCCTAAACCTATACAATATGTGTGAAACACAATCATAAGGACAGTCCGCCCATGTCAACCCGCCTCGCATATCTAGGCTTAACGAAACCCAACCCCCTCTCACACTATAAACTGCACCCCAAGACCCATCATATTGCAATAGACACAGAACAACTTTAGGCCTGCTCAACCAAAAAAACCGAACCAACCCCAAAATCTAAAGGACCCCCCTCTTTTCTGTTCTGTACCTCGCTACCCACCTCGCACCATACCAAACTTCATACGTTCCACATAATTGCTACAATAAATCCCTACACTATTTCGCTCTTAATCTCATATTTGCGAATTACTCGGGTACGACAAACATCATCGCCATCTACGAACCCCGCCGTCCCCAATTGGTGCCCTAAAACTTATACCATTCAATAAGCAGGCCCACGGCTTCCCGTACCACAAATATTAATAAAACTGCTCCCGGTATATATACAAAACATGATTGCACCGCAAGAAATGCCAATAAATCAAACATCTATCCCCACGGTTGAACTCCCGTTGATTTAGAACAACCCACACATCTACACCTCATATCTCAACACCAATACACCTCGGGGCAATGGACTTTTTGAGTACCGTCAGCCTTCCAAGAAAAGTTTTATATGGCTAATCCAAAAAAGATATTCAACAGGAGATATAAAAAATTGCTCACAAATCAAATCGATTGGCCTTACCCGGCACAAAACCGGCAACCAATATTTTGACCCACGGCTCCCACTAAAACACAAAAGAAACTATGAATTTCCTTCCTGCTAGAAAGGATGCCTCCCCCTCAACACTGTAAAACGACATCATCCCTCAAATACATTCACCACACTCACAAATTATAAATTTCAAAGAACGGACCACCTCCAAAAACAAAGGTGTACGCTATAATACCCGAGCTCATATCTCGTGATCATAATAGACATGATGAGGTCCTCCTATATCATATACAGAACTATAATGAAAATCACATTCATAGAACTTCTTTCGCAAACTACACATGTCCGTAGGCGACCGCCACCATACGCAGTTAGGTTCACGGTTCTACCAGTGGCCACGCCCCGACTGTATCAGGCTCCAACCTTAGACATAATTCAATCATTTTCGTGATACCACCACATTCGAGTAGAATTCTCTCATCTTATCACTGAGTCGCTATGCCCGATTTCCATCCTTAAGCTCACATTAGACAACGGAACCTACCCTTTTCCTAATGGAGACCGAGGTCCGAACCGGCGTTCCACACGCACGAGAAGAAAACATGATTGTTCACAATCATATTTCGAAGAGCAAAAAATAATGATCAGGAGCTATTTTTTGCTCGAGGACCATGTAAAATATTTAAACCGCAACATGTTGAGCCCTCAGTGAACCATGGTTCTAATGAAAATTAATTGTCCTTTAAAATTGTATTATTATATTTGATAAAAAAGGAAATTGTTTGACATGAAATGAAGATGGTTCCACGATTTAATTAATGTTATGGTACCTCATTAACAATGTTTTCTACCTTAGTTAAAAGACATGGTCACAACTAGAATGTTGTGGTGTGATCTATTTGGAAGAATATTTTTTCATCTCGTGCGAAAAAAAGGGAGCCATCTTGAGAAAAGAAAACCAAATTAACTTTATTTGATTTGTTTTTATTTATTTATAAATAATTATTGCTTAATTTGTATATTATTGAATGGCCGTTTTCAAGCAACACAACACTATTATTTTACCCGCACTCTATTTTATTTCAATTATCACGATAAGCTAGTGCTGGTTCCATATTTACATACATCGTGCTCAAATGTACAAACGCGTACTCATGTAACTGCAAATAAAAATAAATCGATACCAGTTATTAGCAAAATGCAGAAACAAAAACCGTACATTTTTCGAATATACACTTTCCTTTTTTTGTCTTCAAACATAAAACCACGTGCCGATCTGTACTAATTAAACATAATATGAACCAAAAGTAAGCCTTCTCCTTCCATTCCAAAAAAAAAACATCACACACGCTGACGCGCAAAATGAAAATCGGTGGTGTACTGCTCAAGTAGTTTTTATAAATTCTTTTCGCATGCCAAAAAAGTTAAAAAATTAAATGGTCACGAAAAAAATGTAAATGGTCTTTTGGTTATAGAATGTCTATACTTAGCCCTATTAAAATTACTTTTTTCCCTGTAAAAAAAGTTAAAAAAAATTAATTGGTCACGGTAAATGATTTTCAAGCGACTATTGTAATGGTCTCAAATTCTATCATTAAATGATGAATTGTTTTGCGACTTTGAGAACATTTCAATGCTACATGCACATTCCATTTTTCTCGCTCGAAAACTATTTATTTACAAAGGACAAATTACATGGTTTTGCGCCCAATTCAATTGCTCTAGATAAGCATTAAATGCGATGCGAGGAACAATGTGCCAAACATTGAGTTATTTCTTGTGCGTGCACACTGCAGTTGAAACCA
The DNA here is from genome assembly GCA_003123925.1 of Haematobia irritans. Lineage (NCBI taxonomy): Eukaryota > Metazoa > Arthropoda > Insecta > Diptera > Muscidae > Haematobia > Haematobia irritans. Next base: position 10,164 of record PGFW01062436.1, on the reverse strand, counting down.
CTAGAAGGAAGTTTTGAAACCTCAGAAATGTACCAGCAAACGGTGGGTCCAAAGGTACAATGTTACCGTATGCCCCAATAAAATATGCCACTCAAATGGGATCTTCAGCAGGTTAATGACCCAAGCAACGGGGATAGGTACACAAAGAAATGGTCCAGGACAATAAAATTCATGAAGCGGTACAGTACCCAGAATTGAAACCATAGATATGTAATTTGTTAACGAAGTTTTACGAGCAATAGGCGGGAAAGTTTACATCGAATTTGTATATGCAGCTCTGGAATCTAATCAGTTATGCGAGGAACGAATACCCGCAACATGTATGCCAAAATTTGGTTGCGATTTCATTGCTGGACGATGTTCTACTTGCTTTCTAATAAGTAACTAATGTAACAACTACGGGCTTTTAGCCAACAGTATTAGTATAAATATCTATTAGTTTTATTTATTTTGTAATAGGTTAAAGCTTCATGGAAGTGGTCCTTACTTTATATCAATGTAATCATGTCAAATTTTATAACAAATCACAAAAAAAATATCGAATTACTCGTACAATAGTAACAAAAATTTTGTTTCCAATTTTGTCTCTACCTTTTAAGAAAAACTAAATCGTTTAATAGAAAGAATTTTCGATTTTACGTTCGGTTTGTAATGTTATCCAAATTTGGGTAGGCACTGTCCCTATTATATTTTATATAACTGTAGGTATTTAATCTGCCTTTTTTTATCTAACATACACTTCACATGGACCAATTTAGAAAACAATGTTAAGAAAAAACCGTATACCTTGCCTTCGGCCGACTGATGCCGCACATAAAGTAATTGTGGATTCGACTTGTTCTTCGAGAGCCAGAGGCCAGTGGCGCGAACTGGGCCCATCTGGTAAAATTATAAAATCTTTAATATATAAAAAAGTTTAAAATTCTTTTCCGAACAAACATTTGACTGTAAACACAATCATAACAATGGTTCTGCTTCAAAGCTTGCAATCTTTGTTGAATATCTGATTTCTGGTTGTTGGAAGGAAACAGCTCACCAATAGAATTTCACCAAAACACATGATTGTGCTAGTCTGAATATTTATTAATGAATCGTTTTGCACTTCGGGATTGTTGAAATTCATAAAAAAAAATTATTTTTGTTTTGTAGCATTTGCCGAATCCATAGTAGTATGGCATCAACCCTTGCGACCTCGAACAGGTGCTACTGCTTTTACTGTTGTGGGCATCATAGTCGTTGTGGTTGTCACATCATCATTCTCGCCACTGTAATCATTGTCGGACATCATCATGGTGATGGCATCTATCAATGTCAAATTCATATTTGTATTGGGAATAAGATTTGGAATGCTAATTTGGAACTGCAACAACACCACCAGATATGTCACCATTGTTGTCAAAAGCTGTTGATAACAAAAGCAAAACGAGTCCAATTATCCAGCTAGCCAGTTGCTACATTTTGGATGCCATAGAGCACCATAGTCTGACAAATACTCACCCCTTTGAAGAGATTGCGATTGACATCAAAAAATCCGCCACAATTTATGTTAGAAGGATTCATTTCGGTTGCTCTCAAAAACATATTTATTTCCGTCTGGGCATCCGAATTCATCCAATTCAATTCCACCATCAGTAATTTCTTCTGGAAATTTGTGCGGACATTGAAAGACGCATTGTGGGCTTGGTCACAGATAAAGAAAAGCAGACAAATATTCCATAGTGCTGTGATAGCTAGACCAATGTCCTTGACGCCGAAACCCTCAGATAGTTGGGACATTAGTCCATAGATGGATAGGGTAATGATGAAGAATAAGTATAGATTGAGAAAGGTAAATGTGTAGCATGTCGCAGTACCAGTATCACGAGTTAATTTGCTGAGACGCAACCAAAGGGCACGATGGTCAGCTACCATTGCAGCAGGTCCAATATGCCGCAATGCCTATGATTCATCGTAATGCATGAAAAAAATTAATTAAATCGGGTTAGTGAGTCCATGGTAGGGCTAATAAATCGTATAAGTCATGTTCTAAAAACGTGTTTAAAGACAATATATGTTATATGCGTATCTATTTTCATATACAGCGTGTAGCAAAACCAAGTGCATGTTTTCACTTTTTGCTATCCAGTACATAAAAAAGAGAAAATCTTCTAAAGGCGGGCATACTTGGATCTCCGGCAATGATTTTTGTCTACTTCGGTGCAGTCCTATGTGGACAAGTATTTTTTTTTTTTTAGAAAGAACGCGATTCAAGGCTATTTTAAGGGCTAATTTTGTAGCAATTATCATTTTACAAAAATAGAAAACTAATAAAAAAACTAAAAAAGAGAAATTAATAAAAAGTAAAAAAAATAATAAAAAAAATAAAATAAATTTCATGCTCCCCTGGATTTGAAACTGTGCCTTTTTCGTCGTTCCATGAAAAGTTCTTTGAGAAGGTTTTTGCAAATTGACGAGAATTTTTAATTTTTCTTGATTTTTAATGGAAAAAATATGGTTTATACGGAAAATTATAGCCACAAATAAAAACGATGGCATGAATAAAAAAATATGTTTTTTAAGAAAATATTTGATAAAAAAGAGATTGAACCTGCGTTTTCTTATTTTTCGTTCATGCTAATAAAGAATATCTCTGAGGAATTTAGAAATAGTACAATTATATCGTTATTCGCTTGGTGTCGTATTTACGATCATATCAACACATTTTAAATTGACCTTTCGGGCGAAAAAGTTTTTTTCAAATTTGTAAAAATTAGATAATAGGAAAATAATTTTGTAATAAAACATATGGATGAAAAAAAGTGAAATTGGTTGAAAAAAAAAATTTTTTTTTCGCTTTTTAAATTTCTTCATTCAAATTAACTTCCAGGGCACAACTTCTAAAGCAATGCAAAGGATCCAAAAAGGGAGTACTTCCATCCTATGACAAGCCCATGTAAAATTCATTGGAGATGATCCAAGTTTGCACTACTTCCGGATCACAGATTGGGATCCAAACTACTTTTTTGGAAGCTCTTTTTTTGCTGGGAAAGATAGCAAAAG
>PGFW01062434.1:980-14802 GCA_003123925.1 Haematobia irritans | reverse complement strand
GCGGAGAGAGATGAAGCGTCCCGCCAAATCAAATAAACCCCAAACAATTGCAAGAGCTTAAGCACAGCATTCAAGAGAAATAAGCAACTTGAACCAAAACTCTACGGGCACACGCTCACAAAAATCGCTTGCTGTAAACATATTCTCGCCCAAACACATTATTTTGCGTTCAAGTATACATTTTTTGGGTATTGCCCAAACATTTTATATGTTTGATCTCTTTCAATATATCAAAATGTTTGAAAGCATATTGGGTCTAAACCAGGGATCCGGAGCGGAGCGGAGCGGAGCAAGCCCTTTTTTGCCGGAGGCGGAGCGGAGCGGAGCGGCATTTCTAAATCCGCGAGCGGAGCGGGATCGAGAGCAGGTTTCCAAATGAAAACCGCTCCGCTCGCGAATAAATATTACTTGATAAATGTGTAAGCTTTGAAATTAACTTAGTACTTAGACGTAGTGTGAGTAAAACGTTTAAAAATGACGATATTGTATTTTGTAAGCGTACGTACATTTGGGAAAACACCAAGTGTTTTTTATAATTGTTTTCAAAAAGGCAAAATTCAAATATATATCTCTAGTAGTGTTTGTAAAAGTAACACAGTACTTTCGATCATTTCATCCGTATTTACTACAAGATGTTTGTAATGAACGCGCCAAATAAATGCAAATTAAACGATCTTATTTATATTTTAATTTTTAGTTTTCTACACTGAAAAAAATAATATGTCGTGGAAGTCAAAGATTTCAATGTCCTTAGAATAAGAATTACAAATTTTGCTTAAGCATGGGAAGCGCATTTCTCTAAAATAAAGTTGTTTTGCCTTGTCCAAAAGCAGATAAACTTTTGAAATTGAAGTGTGTAATGTCCTCTTATAATATAAGTGATTTAACTTAAAAATGTGTATCCATAACATGAAAGATAAAATTTTTTTTGAGGTAAGGTAAACGTGACTTCTAAATAATTAAGAAAATTCTTTAAAATTAATAAATTGTCTTTAAATTTGGTTTCGCTTTTGCATCTTGTCTACAAAGCAAAAAATTTCGTTAAAAAATAAGCATGTTTTTTCAACACTTTTTTTTAAGAACGCTTCTTTAGCTTGAAACATAGCATAATGTTCTACTGGAAGTCGAGTCTTAATATGGAAAAAAATAACTCGTTAACTGCGTTTTTAAGCGATTGTTTGCATAAACACTTGACGAAAAAATCTAAAAAAAACTTAAAATAGCATTTGCGTCTAGAAGCAAGTACAATAACCCCCAAATTTAAAAGAGAATTGCGTCTTTAAAGTATCCTTACTTGTATTCTCCGCTTCTTTGGCTCGGAATTAATCCCAAACTGTTAAAGTAAAGACAAAATCTTTGGAACCGGGCATGCGTTTTTTCAGTGTAAGGACATTCATATTTGCTTTACTATTGTACTATACCCTAGCATTCTCTTATTTCTGTATTAGTTTCTCGAAACATTTAATTAAAATGAATGGCGATATTAAATGCGTTAAATGCGTCCTATAATTTATTTTAATTTTTCTCGACATTGAAACTAATACCTTGATTTTATTATTGCATGTTATCTACTTTTTTGAGAACGAAACATTTTACTAAAAACGCTGTTCGAAAATGTTATATTTTAGCAAATAAAGGGGAAAAAGCGAAAATTAGGTAACATAGATCTGAGCTAAGAATATTCGTAGGTATACCACGACTGATTTCGATGGAGGTTGTTCGCAAGCATACACTGGAAAAAACGCATACTCGGTTCAAAGATTTTGTTCTTTACTTTTAAAAAATTTGGTATTGATCCGAGCCAAAGAGCGGAGATATACAGCAAGGACACTTTTAAAACACAATTCTGCTTTTAAAATTTACGGTTTTGTGTACTTTGCTTCTAGGAAGTCAAATTTTAATTTTCGCTTTCTCAGGCTTTTTTTCTTCGATATGCTATCAAGTCTTTAAAAACGAGTTAACGGCAACTTAGTATATTTCCAATTAGGACTCGACTTCCAGTAGAAATTAATGGGCATGTTGAAGTAAAAAACTGTACTTTAAAATGAAGTTTTTGAAAAAACATTCTATATTTTGAAGCGATTTTTTTGGCTTTGTAGTCAATATGCAAAAATAACAACAATTAAAAGACAAATTTTCATTAAATTTAAAGAATTTTCTTGAATTATTAAAGTCAAAATTGACCCTTAAGCCTATAAATTTTTGTTTCATTTAAGATACCCATTTTTAAAGTCAAATCATCAAATATTACAAAAACGCTTTCTTTACGTCTGTTGCAAAAAAAAAAAAAAACTTTTCGGAGAGGTAGTTACCTTCTACTCGGTGTATAGCATTTCAATTCCCATCAGCGTTGCCGTTTGGTCGCGATCGACCAAATTGGTCCAAAAGATTTTAATTTTTATTTTGTCCATTTTGTCCCATTTTCATAAATTTGGTTCTAATCACATCTGTAAGATAGTAGATGGTGCAGCCGCAAAGAATATATTGTCGGAGCCTCATATTCAGCATGCTTAAAATACGAAGTACGAATTTTGCTTTGAACAGAAGACGTAATTTCTCTGAATATAAAGTTTTTTCTTGGTCTAAAAGTCTCTAAACTTTCAATGAAGTCAGTTTAGTCCTATACTTTTTATGGTGGGATTCACATAAATAATGGTATCCTAAACATGAAATGAAAATTTCGTTTTAATGAAGTCAAAAATGGATTTAATATTCTGAAAAAAATCTTCAAAAATTAATAAAATTTTCACACACATTGTTTTAAAGTCATTATACCCTAAGAACCACAATAGTGGTAGGGTATACTTAAATTTGCATCTGCACAAAAATGTGCCTACCAGAAATATTGATTTTAGACCGCATAAAAGAATATAACCGATTCGACCAGATCACCTCCTGAGTCGATCTAGCGCTTGTGTCGCGTCCGTCGTCCCGTCTGTCCATGTATTTTTGTGTCACAGGATTCCGGTGGCAATTATATAACCGATTTTGATGAATTCTGGTCGCGCGCAGTCTCGGCGCACAACGACGAACGCTATTGAATTTGGAAGAAATCGGATCAAATTTAGATATAGCTCCCATATATATGTATCGCCCGATTTCGACAAATGGGGTCACGCTGTGCTTTTTTTCAAACGGATCGTCGCCAAATTTGGCAAAAGGTAATCTTTTTCATCGCCCTTCAAGTCTGCAAAATTTCATCCAAATCGGTTCAGATTTAGATATAGCTCTCATATATATGTATCGCCCGATTTTCCCAGATTTAGCTATAGCTCCCATTATATATTGTACCGCCCGATTTTTTCTCGAAGAGAGCGAGCGGAGCGTGGAGCGAGCGGAGCGGAGCGTGGAGCGGAGCGTAGCGATTTTTTTTTTCTCGGAGCGGAGCGAGGAGCGGAGCGATTTTTTTTTCTCCGGAGCGGGAGCGGAGCGGAGCGAAAAAAATGGACCGCTCCGGATCCCTGGTCTAAACAATATATGTTTGGGTAGTCTAAGTTCCAAACATTTTGTATTTTTGCATCCAATTCCATAATGTGTCTTCCAAAAAAACAATATGTATTATGTGAACATATAATATGTTTGGAAGCATTTTGCACCCAAAAATATTATATGCTTAAAAAAGTTCTCCCAAACAATATTGTGCTCAAAATTTAATTTATTTATTTATATATTTACAATCATAATGAATTATGAAAATAAACAGGTAACATAGGTTTTCGACCTGAATGCTCAAAATTTTGTTTCTGCCCAATTGTATATTCCCCCACATCTTTCTCACTTCCACGAGATTTTTTAGTTCTTAGCACCTTTTTCTGTAATACAAACATTGTAGAAGAAATTTTCAAATTGTATGATTTTTTTATTTAATTTTATACCTTTTGCCGGACGGGGATTCGACAGCGGACCACACAGTTTGTAAGGATCAAAGAAGTAGCTGATCAATTGCCCAAGGAAAAATAAAATGTTATTTTGTAATAACAAGAACAACACCAACTTAATTCAATATGCTCCCTGTTAAATAGACGCTCCAAGCTACCTAACAACATATATGTTTATAGGCTATTTCTAAATTAATATATGTTTGCATCCAAGCATATTATATTACAAACATTTTATGTCCCAACATAATAATGTTCGTACATATAACATATATGTCCCAAACATGTTATGCTAGTTTATGAACATTATATGCTTGCACTCAAAAATATTGTGTTTAAAAATTTGTGTTCCAAACATATAATGTTTATAGCCAAACATATGAAAAACAGTCTTTTTCATCCGTGCAGTAATGGAAAATGCGGTTAAAGAGCCAATTTTTGTTTGCAAGAAAATGGACACCATTTGAGAGATGTTATATTTCACACTTAAATGTAAAAAATTTCCATGAATTAAATATTTAAAAACATAAAAAAAATCAATAAAAAATAAAAACAAAAACAATTACAGTTATTTTTAATCCTTCAGTCCTTTTTGGGCCACCCTGTATAAAATAGTTTGTCTACTTGTATTGACAAAATTTTACTTACGCTGATTTAATGTCAATTGTAATCCATGAGATCCATCGGTAGCATTGCTCGTAGTTGTGTTAGCATTTGGATCCACACTTATCTGTGGTAGAACTGGTGATGTCCATGCCAAAGCCGTACCTGCAGAGACAGCTCCCAAGCACACTGTAAACAAGGCACAACCGAAAGAATTAAATTTTTAACAATTTATTAAAAAAAGATGATTATTTAATTTACCCACAAAAGCTGCAAAATATTGCATTTTCTTCGATGTTCTACAAGTATTGCCATCTTGTAGTGGATCATATAACATAGGATTTCTTGCGGCGAGGTCACGTTCTTCTTGACTAACAGTCTGAAAATTAAAAAAAAAAAACAGAATATCGTATTATTTAAAACTGTAAGCATTTGAAGTTAATACGCCGAAAAAAAAGAATTGTACTATTAACGGTTGGTGTTTGTGTCAACGGAGTTTATGATATGAGTACAACGAAATCAATCGTTGATTTAACCAATTTGTACATTGTTTCAATATTAACGTTGGGATTCATTAACACAATGAACATTTTTCGCTTAACAGTTTGGCTGATAAGTCCCCGGTCTAAAGGTGGGTATTAAGTCAAGCTTAGACGCTAATTTTCACTAAAGTGAAAACTAAATGAGTAAAACACGTCATAAAATTATACATATTTGTCGCAGATTTCATTATAACTTGATGGGGAATATCCCAAAGCAATTTTTCACAAAATTTCTATTCCTTAAAATGGATTATTAAAGAAAAGTAATCGTGAAAAAATGACGATTTTAGCGGCTAAACTCGAACTTAATACCCACCTTAACAAAGAAAAACACATTTTTTTGTCAAAATTCGTTTTTATTATTCAACATAGTTCCCTTCAAGAGCGATACAACGATTATAACGACCTTCCAATTCTTGATACCATTTTGGTAGTACTCCTTCGGTTTTGCCTCAAAATAGGCCTCAGTTTCGGCAATCACCTCTTCATTGCAGCAAAATTTTTCCCCTGCGAGCATCCTTTTGAGGTCTGAGAACAAGAAAAATCGCTGGGGGCCAGATCTGGAGAATACGGTGGGTGGGGAAGCAATTCGAAGCCCAATTCATGAATTTTGCCATCATTCTCAGATGACTTGTGGCTACGGTGCGTTGTCTTGGTGAACAACACTTTTTTCTTCTTTCATATGGGACCGTTTTGCCGCGATTCTCGAGCCTCTCAAAACGCTCCAATAACGCCAATATAATAGTCACTGTTGGATGGTTTTTCCCTTTCTCAACGATAATCGATCAAAAATTTTCCCATGCAGCCATCCCAAAAAAACCAGACCGCCATATACTCTTGCCAGCGGTAACTTTTTCGAGTCTTCCCGCTTTCGGAGGACGGTTCACCGGTCGCTGTGCCACTCAGCCGACTGTCGATGGACTAGGAGCTGTTAGTGATGGAGCCATGTTTCATCCATTGTCACATATCGACGGAAAAAACTCGGTGTACTTACGATTAACAGCTGCAAAAACACCGCTTCAGTTGTTTGTTTTTGGTCAAATGTGAGCTCGCGCCTTGCACTCCATTTTGCACAGAGCTTCCGCATATCCAAATATTAAAATATCATTATATAAAAATAATCTTTCAATTTCGAATTGTTATAAAATATTATTTAATATTTTTAATGGATGAATTAATATTTTAGTAGACATTTGAATCAATCCTATTACCATGAATATTTCAATAAAAAATTAAAGAATGCTAAATTATTTGGTGATGATAGACAAAACATATTCTTTTCTCGTACTCTTTCTTGTTATTATAATCGTGGACCACTTGGTGGTGTAGGTATAATAAAAAAAACAAGTAAAAAATATTGACAACAAAAACATCCATCAATCAATATTCACTTCCGATTCCTAATTTCAATTCCTATGTCAAAGAAATTTTTCACATTTAAGATGCCACGATTATATCTATGTGGACTTTACCCCCTAAGTAATTTAGTCATAGATATAGATCAAGTTCAGTACACAAGTGAGAACAATCAAAACAAAACATTTCAATACAAATATGGTACAAAAGAAGATATTGCAGATTACATTCAATGAAAAAAAAATAAATAAATAAAATAAAAACAAACACAAGAGGATAGAACCGAAGAAACTCAGAATGTAATTATGGTCTTAAAATAAGTGAATATTTTTGGCACGCAGCACGTGCTCATAGACGCCAAATGGCTAAACTGTATCCAAACTATTCGTAATCGAAGGAATTTCCTACTATTTTTGTTCTTTTTTTTTAAGAGAAACAAAAATAAACCAAAATTGTTTATCTTATTTTAGGATTTGTTGTGTATTTATCATATAAGCTTAGCTTTGAATTAAGTTGACGTGCCAGCATAAAAAAAATTTGAATGTTCAAAAGGCACAACTTTAAAAGCACTTGCAAAAATGTTCTCCGCCCAAGGTAAACTTTATTTTAAATACATCAGACAATCAATTTCCCAATTTTTAATAAGAAATGTTTAAAAAATTTCTTCCACAATGACTTAAAAAACCCAGTTTAAACAATAAGAAAAAAATCCTGACATATAAGCACGGCGTCGTCTAGTATTAACAATGCATATTTATTTTTCTATATCAGCTACCAACCTTTCAAATGATTTCGTAGTCAAAAAATTTGCACGTCTGTAATGTCTAATTTAGTGTGAGATAGAGCGTCTTTTTGCTTGAAGCAACTTTGGTTATTTGTAGCAAAAAAAAAAGCGAAAATAAAGTCTGAAGGAAAAAAAACCGAAAGCAAGAAAAACTTGGCTTATAATGAGTTTTCCGCACTCTGCCAGGGAAGATCCAACATATCAATTTGATTGGTATGCAAAATGTCAAGCGTGGTTCGCAATGATCACGGAGCGACGTGTGAACGCAGCGTCGACGCGCCGAAATGAGGTGGTTTACCGCCGAAAACATAAAAAAAAATCCACAACAATGATTTTGAACGTGATACCGGTTAAATGAACCTTAATCGTGCAGAGCCAACAGGCCTGTAAAGATAACTCAAAGGAACCCGTGTGAGTCATACAATTTCATCAATATTTGGATATGCGAAGCTCTGTGCAAAAATGGGTGCCGCGCGAGCTCACATTTTGACCAAAAAACCCACAACGTCGTTTGCATGCAGTTCTCGAGCCGGTGTTTGCAGCTTGTTAACTTCGTAATTCACACCCCGACTTTTTTGCCGGTCGATTATGCTGACAATGCATGAAACATGGCTCCAAATTTCACTACACTCCTGGCAGTCTCCAACCTCGGACAGTCGAGCCGCTGAGCTGGTACCCAGCCGCTCCAGGTGAACCGTCTGCCGCGAAGTCCGTGGAAAGACTCCAAAAAGTCCGCTCGGCAAAGTACATGGTCCTCTTTTTTTGTTTTTTGGATTCGCATGTCGAATAATTTTTTATCGATTACTCTTCGGAGACAGCCGGAAATAAAACCATAAACCAGTAACATTTTACTGCCCTGTTAGTGGAGCGTTTTGAAGCTTCGAAAAATCGCGGCAAAACCGGTCCCATATGAACGAAGAAAAAAGTGCTGCTTCCCACCAAACACACACGCACCGTGCCACAAAGTCATTGAGAACGATTGCCAAGAAATGTCCATGAACTTGGCTTCGAATTGCTCTTCCCTCCCTCCACCCCACGCGACATACCCCTTCTATTCTTCACCTCACGACTCTGGCGCCCCACTCCGCAGACCCTTCTCTCCACTTGCTTCCCTCGTCACCCTCTCCTAAAACAAGGCCGCTTCACTGCTCACTCACCGTGAGTCCGCACACCAAACACTTTGAGCTGCAATTAAGAGGTAGATTCGCCCTCGGAAACTGTAAGGCCTTATTTTGAGGCACAACCCGAACGGCGAGTACAACCAAACATCGGCTTCATCAACACAAACTTGCCCAAGCCGCGTCCGTCTTTAATCGTTGGATCGCTCTTTGAACGGGGATACTATGTTGAATACATAAACAACGGGAATCTTTGACACCAATAACATGTGTTTCTCTTGTTTTAGCACCCGCGGGACCCTTATCAGGCCAAGCCTGTAAGATGTCTATGGTTGAGGCGCGGTATTTAAATTGAACTTTGAAATCGTTTTTCAGGGTTACTAAAAAAACAAGTAAGGTACAAGTAGAAAGGTCGGGCGGGGATCGACTTATATCATATCCTCTAAACCACATTATCAGAATTTAGTTAATCTATAAGCAGGATTTGGCTGGAGCTGGTTTAACATATCAGGTCTGGGAGATAAACCGCAGTTTGCATATTAAGAAAATTTAAGGGGCTAAAGTCTACTGGCGTGCTTTGAGTGCTCAGTCTGACTATACGCTCATAGTCAATGCTTTGCCAGGGCAACGATGTTTTGGACTAGAAATCTCTACCCAAATTTAGGAGTAATCTTTTTTGTTGAATCTTTTGATACTAAAATAAAATTTGGAAAAGTTTCTATAAACAAAGTTTTTTTTGAGAAATCCTTTTCGTCATTAGAAATAAAATTGTGACAACTAAATTTCTAATAAATAAAAGATGTTGGCACCAAAATTTCCTACAGAATACAATACAAATTTTGAAAGAAAATTGAAATTTATCTATAGAAATAAATTTTTTGAGAAAAATATTTCCTACTTAGATGTTTTACATTTGACAAAATTTCGTATAGAATACCTAAAATGTTTGACAAAATTTGTTCTACAGGAATAAAAGTTATACCACACATTGTTATATGAATCAAGGCCTTGCCCGGCCCTTCTAATATTCCTCCTCTAGAGCCAGCCAAAATTTGTAAAAATTATTACATTTTGTGTTGAGTGAAATAGCTCACTAGGCCTCACGGTCACATAGACGCTAGAAAGAACCCTACATATGCGGAATATTTCCCCTTACTTCTAGCAACACTGCTGTGTTGATATTGCAACTTACGAATTAGTCATGCCACTATAGAGGCCCATTATTAAAAAAGACAAAAAAATCGTTAAATTTAGTAATGGGTAATTAGAACTACATTTTTTTGGGCTAAAGAATCGAGCAATATTCTTACTTAAGAGTACAAGTACGTCATAAGTACGACCGGGGTGAGATACAATGCGTAACGTGATTTGAAATAGTAGTAACATTGGTTAATAAATAAGAGTTACTATGGCCCAAATATTTTGCGTCGCTCCAACAATCCCGTGCCCAGCGATTCTGCCATTCATATTATGGGAAGCCTATACTAAATCCTTGAACCAATTTGCATAATATTTTTGCTTGCGTTTGACTTTTAATACCACAAAAGTTACCTGTGTGCAAGATTTGAGTAAGACTTCAGTTTAAGCAAATGACCGCGCCCTGTATAGCTCTAACACATCTAAGGTTATCCTAGGGGCGAACTCTTTTCAAAATCGGATGCATACATACATTGCAGCTTATACTCTACAGTCTGAGCCGATTTCGATGAAATTTGCTGCTCACCCACCTCCTTAGTTAGTACTAGTAGAGTACTGGCATCCTCAGCCATCACTTTTACGTTACCTCAAGAGTCCGGCTTTACCTCAAATAACCCGGCCACGCAATTTATTCCGGCAGAAAATCGGCTTATACAGTATATACGGAGCCTTATATCAAAATCAAACCATGTTCTGATTGAGTTTTTTGCAGCAATATAGTTAGCTCTATAGGAAGACTAACCATTCCTAGCCAAAATTTAGTAAGATGGCGGTTTTATAAATAGAGGGTTTTTATGGCCAAATTTGAGTGAAAAATATCTGAAACGGGCGATACCATATATATAGAGGCTATATCTAAATCTGTAATCCGACTTTGGGATGAAGATTTTGCAGTACTTGAAGCGCACTAAAGATACCTTTTGCCAAATTTGTGAAGCGATCCGTTTGAAAAAAAGACAACGTGACCCATTTGCGAAATCGGGCGAGTAAACATATATATGGGAGCTATATCTTAAATTTTGATTCCGACTTCTTCCAAAATTCAAAAGTAGCGGTTCCGTCCGTGCTGCCCAAAAAAACACCTCGCTGACAAATTTTCCATCGAAAATCTTAATAACTTGCGACCGGGATCCATTTGTGAAAAACAAATACATGGACAGGACGGAACGGAGGCACGGACCACCAAGCGCTTAGATCGGAGCTCGCAGTAGGTATTCTGTAGTCGAATCGGTATATAATATTTTATGGGGTTCTCAACATATCAATATTTCTGGTAGGCACGATTTTTTGCCAGATCAAATTTATTATACCCTACCACTATCATGCACACGAAAAAACCATGGTTTGAACATGGTTTGCCGCATCCGATTTAGAGGCGTGGATGCGTGAGACAGCATTGTGAATTGCCGCGAAAACCACTGTATTTTGTGCTTTGTTAAAAAAATAATATTTCGAGCGGATAAAAATATATGTTGGCAAAAAGGCATTTAAATGCGTTATCAAATACCGCCCAAACAATGCTTATATCATTTTAAATGAGTAGAATTTTCGAGGACTATTACAAATTGCCGTCGCGTCCTGAAAATCATGTACCTGACTATTACACATTTGTGTTTGTACTTTTTTTACTAGGGAAAAAAGTATTTTTATGGCGGGTACGATAAGGACATGTCATAGAACCATTACCATTGCGCATAACAGACCATGTACAATTTTTCGCGTCCCATTTAATTTTTGAACATTTTTTGGCAGCGAACAAGAATTTATTAGTACACAATCACTTGAGCAGCGTACACACGATTTTCATTTTTGCGTGTTCAGTCGTGTGTCTGGATTGTTTCTTGCTGGCGAATGGGACGCAGAGAATTTACGGAATTACTGTGTCTTTTGTGTTGTTAACTCTATTTTATTCAGACCAGTGGCACGTCGGTTATTTATGTGAACACAAAAAAAAGGGTAAGTGTAAGTTGAGAAAAATGTTAACCCTTGTTTTTTTATACCCCTGCCATCCATGAGGCGATGGGGGGTTTATATTAAACTTTGTCATTCCGTTTGTAACACATCGAAAATTGCTCTAAAGACCCCCATGTATATTAATATTATGGGTCGTGGTGAAATTCTGGAGTCCGCGCAGTCTCGGGCACTAGTCCCGTCCGTCTCCGTCCCGTCGCGTCTGTTGAAACTCACGCCTAAACTTCCCGAAGCGAAACAAGCCTAGCGACTTCAAGCTTGGTACAAGTACGTTGCTTTCATTGATGTACGGTGGATCGGCTTAATTGCATCATCCATGGGCCTATTCGGTCCCACTTTCCTCTCGTACTTAGCCCCATATAATACGCACTCCCAAATTTGTGCTTGCAGGGACCCTCTCCTAAAGAGAAAGCAAAATTTCATCCGATTCGGCTGACAATTTGGGTACGATGGTGTTTAGTATATCGCGTCTCTAACAAACCATGCAAAAATTAGCGTCCGCATCCGCCGGTTTCCAAATTATAATATTCGGAGACCCCATATAGAACTGATTCCCGAATTTGGCTTGGGAGCCTCTAAGAGAAGCAAATTTATCCGGATCCGGGCCTGTGATACACACCTTCTGGTACATGCGTGTTAGTATCAGGGTCTCTAGATGCGCCATGCTCAAACAATTGGTTCGCAAATCTGGTCCATAATTATATATAGCCCCATTATAAACGATCCCCAGATTTTGAACCTCCGGAGACCTTCGGAAGAGCAAAATTCATCCGCATTCGTGTGAAATTTTTCCTGGTACGTGCCATGCTTTTTAGTTCATTATAGCTATCTCCAACAACCATGCAGAATGCCCTAATATCAGTCCATAATTTATATATTAGTCACCCATTAATAAACGCATCCCCAGATTTGACTCCGGTGCCTTTTGGAAGAGCCCAAAACTCATCCGATCTGTCCGTTGAAAATTTGTTACGTCGGTTGGGGGTTAGATTATGATCATTTTAACAACCCATGCAAAAGTGGGTCCATATTCCAGTCCATAATCATAACCCGATTTCCACTATAATACCGATCCCGAGATTTGGTTTTTAGAGCCTCTTTAGAGGTGAGCAAATTTCCAAAGCGTCACGCTGTGCAAATTTGAGTTACTTGTGCTAGCTATATGGCCGATAGAACAACCATGCGCTAACTTAGCGTCCATATCGGTTTCTATAGTATATCATTATAAGCCCTTCAGATAAATACGATCCCCATATTCAATAATTGTATATAGCCTCCAGTTATAAGCGGGGGGGCGGAAAACCCCCCCCCCCCATATTTCAATTCTGGCTCCCTACCGTAACCGCTGCAAAAGTCCATATCGATTTTCGTTAATTATTTGGTAGAACTTACCATAACCATTTTTTCTATATATATGCATGTATGGACTAAACTCACAAATTTAGAAAACGATTTAAGATACACAACCAAGTAATTTGATTTGTGGGATGACACAAGGTCTTTTCGTTAGAAGTTTCTACGCAATCCATGGTGCGAGCGGTACATAAGATTCGGCCTGGTCGAACTTACGCGCCACGCGGTTCTCTATTACGTTTGTTTGTTTCGATTATCATTATCGGTATTAATTTACTTCTTTATTATGCCCAGTTAAGATATGGAATTATACTTGCGAATGAATTACTTATAGTTTTGATAATTGCAACCAAAATAGAGTGTTTATAAAAGAATAACGACATTAGTTGTTTGCCTAGTGCCCACGAACATATATAAACTACCAATAAAACAATGACGAAAAAAAGAATGTTTTTTTCATAAAGATCAAAACATATTTAGGTTGCTGAGGCCATGTTCTTTTAACTTGGAAAGAAAAACATTCTTTGGAGAATACCATAAACATTTTAGATCCCGATCATTGCTTCTTTTAATGGAAAACAAAAATTTTTTACTCAATATAAAAACATTATTAGGATGAGGACAATTTTATTTTTCTCTCGAACCATGTATCACCTGAGCCAACGATGGTTTGCAGGGCTGAAAAATTATTAATCATCTGGTTGCCCCGCAAAAATAGCTACCCTATCATATTTATTTTACTTCTTCGAATATGATTGTGACAATCATGTTTCTTCTCTGGCGTGAAACACAGTATAAAAATCTAACTATTTTTGCGCTGGAATTTATACCAAACTGTGGCAACCGTGGCTGTAACCCATGTAAGCAATTTGACTATTCAAACATAAAATCCTATTTTTGGTTTTACTGTCTGATTTATCTAAATATGCATAAAAACCAAATAATATACATTCAGATGTAAATAGCATTGTGAAGACAATTCGTCGTAATTTAAAAAATACGAAGGTGCTCCGATAAACA
>PGFW01062409.1:0-10315 GCA_003123925.1 Haematobia irritans | reverse complement strand
AAATTTAGTTCAATTTTCGTGCGAAGTAGTTCATTTTTTCGGTGAATGTATTTATGAAAAATTTATCGGGTTTTTGTTAACATTGACACTGAAAATAATTTTAACAAATATATTTCTAATAAATCAAAATGTAGCCTTAGAAAATCAACATCACACCTTATTTAAAAATCTGCGAATTGACAAACAAAATTACTTGTAGCGTTAAACTACCTGCTTACAAAGTCAGACTTTAAGGGAAAATCTTTTATTCTAGTACATAAACGCTCAAGTAATGTTAGTTTAATTGCTTATAAATTATTTTCGGTCTTCTTTTTTAATTATTACCTAAGACAAATGACCGTCTATCGTAGTGGTATCGTGTAATGGAGGAAGTCACAGTCGTTGACCGATCAACCATTTTGACTCTGGTTTAGCATGCTTCGCCAATTGTTATTGTCACTGTTATTGTTTCATTGTTTCACATACATGAAGTGCCGCTTGACTTCAATGTATCGTCATGGTTTTAATAGGATGTATAATTTTTTTGTATACTTTATTGTCCGCATGAGCAAGTATTCTATTATTTTTGTCTGTGATTTCAAAGACAATAGATTTTCAAATAATAGACGTTCATTAAATTTATTTTTAGATAATAGAAAAACATATAATTGTAAATATCTTACTATTAGGCGGGTTTTCGTTTAACACCCTTATGGTCTAGACTAAAACACAGAACTCATTTATTCAGACCATACTGACAAAAAGCAATATTTTTCTATAGATTGTCGTAATAAGTTGATGGTGTGCTAATTGAACAAAATAAATATCTAAACTCGTAAATAGAGACAAGAAGAACACAGCTTTTTCACTTTCTTACTCACAATAAACTGCTATCTGAATGGGGGAAGAAGCCAATTTTTTTTTTAAATTTTGTTGATTTGTGCAATTAACTCAACGAGATTTCTGCTTATAAAATACTCTGGCATAAAAAACCAAGTGAACGGATAGGTTACACAAACAATAGCTAAATATAAATTATTATCCCATTTATTTCAACTCACATAAAAAATTTCCGTACGACATCTAATGTCAATAAACCAGGCTAAAAAATAACTCATCTTATTTCTTTGGACCATTTTAGTTTTATATTCCATAATTGTGGATGCATGTTAGAATGCCCAGAAAGCACGGAGATAACATTACACGTTCAAAATTTCGCTAAGATGCGCACACTCTGAGTAGACGAGGGACTACAACGAAGGGGTTAATTGGAAACAAGTCTCAACGATCTTCGATGCACACATACTAAGTTGAACGACTGCAGGCAATTGGTGTCATTTCCTCAATTAATGGAAGAAACTCTGTAGGTATGAAGTGTGAGCGGGAAGAGAAATGATTTAGATGAGAGCAGAAGGATTCAGATATTATGTAACTTTTTCACCATTGTCTTTTTGTCACGTATAAATAGAAAATCCACTTGTTCTTACGAATAAAATATTGTGAACACTAAGGATTTTAAATTGCGAAAAATTATTGTTATGCCACCATTTCTTGCAAAAAACAAAAAAAAAAAACAAAACTAATTTGCTATAGCATATAAAAATAAACTAGAGGAGAGAGTCCATCTATAGCCAATCTAAATGATTATCACTAACACTAACCTAATTATTAAGTGTATGCGGCACTAGAACTAAGTTATTAAGTGGTGTTCGGCAAATTCAAGAGATGCAATCCAAAAAATAATTTTGGCTTAATCGGTAATGGTAATTTTCGGAAGAAATTCATTTTCTATACTCATTTTTCATAAGAAAATTTTCGAAAATTTCGTTGTCTATAAGGAAAAAAAAAAATTTCCGCGAAAAAAATAACCTTTTTATCAAATAATCAAAGATTTCATATTCTATAGGAAGTTTTCGGAAATTTTAATTTCTATAGGAAATTTTGTCAAAATTCATATTCTAACAGAAACTTTTGTCAAAATTACTCATTTCTAAGAAATTTGTCAAAGATTCACTCTTTAGGGAGAAAATTTGCCAAGAAATTAATTTTATAGAAATTTTTGTTAAAATTTCATATCTATTAGGAAATTTTGTGCCAAAATTTTATATTCTATAGAGTAAAATTTTGTCAAATTCGATTTCTATAGGAAAATTTGTCAAAAATTTCATTTCTATAGAATTTTGTCAAAATTTCATTAATTGAAATTTCAATTCATTCAATAGAAATTTTTGTCAAAAATTCATATAATTTCTGTCATCATTTCAATAGGAAATTTTGTCAAGAAATTGTCATTTCAATTAGAAATTTTGTCAAAAAATATCATTTCTATAGACAATTTTTGCAAAAATTTTATTTACTATGGGAATATTTTGGGAAAATTCATCCCCCCCCCCCCCCCCCCCCCTTTTCTGTAGCATAAACTTTGTCAAAAATTTCGATTTCTATAGAAATTTGTCAAAAATTTCATTCTATAAAGAATTTTGTCAAAATTTCATTTCTACAGAAAGATTTTTGTTAAAATTTCATTTCTATAGGAAATATTGTCAAAATTTCGTTTCTATAGAAATTTTGTTTATAATTTCATTTCTATAAGGAATTTTGCTCAAAAATTTCATTTTATAGGACATTTTCTCAAAATCTCATTCTATAGGAAAATGTTTCTGTCTTATATTTTTTTTTCACATATTAAAAAAGTCGCTCAACTGGTGGGTCCAGGGTTCGACAAAAATATTTCTCGAAGGTTACAAAAAGATGGAGCATGCCTGGGCCATGTGTTTCAAAGTTTTCAGAACACCTATGTTGGAAAGATTTCGCGACTTAAGTTGAAGCTAATACTTATCCAATCACCGAGGAATGGTCTTTGATCAAGTACATCAGTGAAGATCAGAAATAATATGACTGAAATTTAGAGTTGTTCATAAAGGATACCTTTCAAATTTGATTTTTGCTGTTTTGATACTACTTCCAACCATTTATTTCCTTCATCGTATCCCCAGAATATTAGGTATTAAGCTCTCCGCTCTCTCTGGTCTTGTGTTTGTGCTAAAGCCAATTTCACTGGATTCTGTAATCGGATCTGTTGCAATAAAAGTAAAATTATTAATTTGTTGTTAATAAAAAGAATTAATATCCACACCAAGAACATATTTCTTTAACTTATAAGTTTCACATACACTCAATTACTGGACCAAGACTGGAATTACCATAACACGATTCCTTCTCCCGCAGTACTGTTGTAGGCACAATATATTCAAATAACATGTGATAACGCTTAAGAACACTTACCTCAAAGTAATCACTGAAAAATAAAAATTATAGGTCAAACTCTCCTCTAGCAAAACCGTCACATTATACAGCACTTAATGACCGTTACCGTAAATTTCACTGGGAGGATTTAACCCATATGCGATATCGGTAATACAAACATTACATAAATATAATTATTTTTAAAATGATTCGATAAAGCCCCAAAACCCAATTTTTGGTTAAGTTTAATGACATTCAGCAGAAAACACGTTCGAATATCAGACGTACACAACACTATCACCACAACGCCTGCGTCCTCAATAAGACCAATAGTAACAAATAACTGACTACTAAATTTTGTTGGATGGGTAATCACGCGTCGAAAAAAAAAAATCCCAAAAAAATTGTAAGTATGCAGTATCGGTTTTTTTGTTAACGGTGTTGCGCTACGTGATTCGCTATTTATTTGTTTGATTTGATATTTTAGGATGGTTAGTTTGTTTTTGTTATTTTGCAAAATCTATAAATTACATTTATTTGTGAAAAACTAGCACAATTTCATTGGCGTGCATTTAATGCAATATTTCATAATGGAATTTGACATTTATACCAGTTACGTAAAAGGAATTCAATAAATTTTTCCTAAAAGAGTTCAATAAACCTTTGACAAGTTTTGAAATTGGAAATTTTATTCAGTGTCTTAATTTGCCAAAATAGCAAAATTTTATTGTGAATAACTGTCTACATAAATTTCATTAAAGTTAGTAACAATTTAGATTTTTTTGACAATATTTTATTGCTAATAGAAAATTTCTGTCAAAAATTTTATTTTAAAAAAAAATGTTGTCAAAATTTTAATTTCGAATATAGAAAATTTTTGTAAAAATTTTATTTCTATAGAAAATTTTGCTCAAATTTTAATTTCTATAGAAAAAAAAAATTTTGTTCATAATTTTATTTCTATAGAAAATTATGATCCAAATTTTATTTCTTTAATAAAAGTTTTGTTAAATTTTATTTCTATTGAAAATTTTTGACCAAAAATTTTATTTCTAATAGAAATTTTGCAAAATTTTATTCCTATAAGAAAAATTTTGTCAGAAGTTATTTCTATAGAAAAATGTTGTGTCAAAATTTTATTTCATAGAGAAATTTTTTCATTTTATTTCTATAAGAATTGTCAAATTTTATTTCTAATAGAAAATTTAGCCAAATTGTATTTCTATAGAAAATTTATCAAAATTTGATTATTTCTATTAGAAAATTTTTTAAAAAATTTTATTTCTATAGAATTTTTTTTAAAATTTATTTCTATAAGAAAATTTTTATCAAAATTTTATTTCTATATGAAAATGTTGTTAAAAGTTATTCTATACGAAAATTTTGTCGAACAAATTTTATTCCTATAGAAAATTTTCTCAATACTTTATTTCTAAGCAAAATGTCAAAATTTTTATCTCTATAAAAAAATGTATGTCAAATTTTATTTCATTATAGAAAATTTTGCGCCAAAATTTTATTTTCTATAGAAAATTTTGGCCAAAATTTTATTTCTATATGAAATTTTCCAAAAGAAATTTTTATTTCTATAGAAAAATGTCGTCAAAATTTATTTCTAATAGAAAATTTTGTCAAAAATTTTATTTCTATAGAAAATTTGTCAAAATTTAATAATCTATAGAAAAATTTGTCGCAAAATTTATTTCTATAGAAAAATTTTGTCAAAATTTTATTTCTATGGAAAATTTTTGTCAAAAAATTTTAATTTCTAATAGAAAATTTTGTCAAAATTTATTTCTATATGAATTTTTTTTGTTTTAATTTTTATTTCTATAGAAAATTTTGTTAAAATTTTATTATCTATAAGAATAATTTTGTCAAACATTTTATTCCTATAGAAAATTTTGTCAAAATTTTATTTCTATAGAAAATTTTGTCAAACCGTTATTTCTATAGAAATATGGGTTTTTTTCAAAAAGTTTAAATTTCTACAGAAAAAATTATTTCAAAACAGCACAACAACGAAATGGAGGTAGCGGACAATACACTGTTACAAACAAAAAAAAATAATTTTGTGATTGCATGACAAAATATATTTTTCTTTGGGTCAAAAATCGAAAATCCAGCTCTTTTTAAAAATTTTCACGTTGCTTTCTGTTATTCCAGCTGATGAACCAGTTTTTGCAGATTTTCGTCACTTTTCTGGATATAACCGTTCTATGTTTTCTTTTAAGCCCAATCAAATTCCTTGAGCTGTCCAAGTACTAATACTACACAGAACCTGAAAAAAAAGACAGCACTGGCACCTTGAAATCCCAATTAGGAACTAGGGTTATCTAAGTGCAATCAAACGGTTTTTTTTATCAAAAATCCAATTAAGCATTACATCTGTAATTCTCATGTAGGCCGACAGGTGGTGAATGTTGACAAAGCAAATTAAATGTTTACACTAAATGCGGCTTATCCTCAGACCTAATGCCAAAAGTAACTCATTCACAATTTCGCTAATTTACTTTTTGACAGACATTGACTCTTGGCCGGCATTCCAAGATATTTTGGCTTCACAAACTGACAATAGACACAAAACAACAACAAATTACATAATTTGTTGTAAAAACAAAACAAAAATAAACACAAAAACATATGTATATGTATATGGAGAGCCGGTCATCGTTTTTATTTTTGGCAAACAAACTCACTCTGCCACAAGAAGCTGAGCAAAATTGACATTGCGCATCGATGCAATACTCGGGTATTTCTACAAACATGGTTGCATTTTGTCATCTTTTACTAATTCGTCTGATCGGGGCGCTAGAGCTCGGTCATTAAATATGCCTGTCTCGTATGTGCAATTTCAGCGTACGAGACGCATTGTTTATTAGCTGGGTCTAAACAAGTAGCACAACCCTCCCCCAACCATTCTGTAAAGCTCTTTCCATGGCAATCCATCGTATGTGGTCAATTGAATGCAAAAAATGTATGCAAAAAAAAAATCCGAAATGTCCCAAAACACGGAAAGAAAAAATCCATATCCATAACGTAGAAAAAAAACTTACAATCTCTATTGGCTACCCTTCCGAATACAACGAAATTGAAAATGATAATGAAAAAACGAATAAAAAATAATAAAATGTGTAATAACTCGAAAGCCGAAGCGAAAACGAAGAAACGAAAAAAATTTCCAATTGTCCGTTGTGGTAAAAATCCCAAGTACGTCCGTGTAAAAGGTATCAAATCACACCTAACACTAGAAGAACAAACAACACATTCTTGGGATACCGAGCATATCCACAAAATGAAGTTATTCATTTGTATAGCTTGCTGTCTGGTCATTGTAATCGCTAGGCCCTGACCACCGAAAAAGTCGTATGGACCCCCCTCCAGCACCCCAAGAAGGAGATAACTTGCCAACCTCAAACCTGCTGAAGCCAGTAAGGCCCGCCACCTACCCAACCACCAGCTCAAACCTTTACCCGTCTATGGTGGCTCGCCAAGCTCCTATTCTATGGACCTCCAGCCGAGACCAGCTTAGTGACCAAGTAAACGTATATGCCATGTTTCCACCAATGAGGAGCCTGAAGGGTCTATGCTGCTCTGCTCCATCCAAACTGCTGTACCCCAAAAAGCACTACAAGATTATCTTTATTAAGGGCTCGCTAAATCCTCTCAGCACCCGTTCCGTTCAAGATCCCTTCCTACCTCCCTGTACAGGATGAACACAAGACTTTGGTTTATGTTTTTGCGTTAGAAAACCCGAAGAAACAACAACCCCCTTTATCCTACCCAGCACCTCAACCCCACAAGAGACTAGTAAAACCTGACCGAAGTGTACTTCATTAAGTTACAAAACGAAACAGGAACAAGCCAGCTGAAGCAAATGGCCCAACCAACCAGCTCCTGCCCAGCAAATATGGACCCACCCCAGCTAGCTGAAAAATCTAAGAGTTAAATACCAAATACCAAAAAAACACTACACTAACCAATTCCCTGTTCTTTGTTTTGTGTAAATATGTTATATGAACGAATCAGCCCTTTTAATCCCTCTTAAAATTTATCATTCATATCAACCGCCATTCTTCACCCGCCACACATTTTTGTGGTCTAATCTTAGGATAGTCGTTATAAGTTTGTTAACCCCCAAAAAACATACGTTTCTGTCATTCTTGGTTAAATTTAATTTATAATAATTATTTTGTGAATAAGAATAGTGAGTGATAACTCGGCATGTACAACGAATCTTTTTAAAATAAATTATTGTTTTATTAAAACAAATTTTAAAAAAAAAATGTTTTATTCACCTTTTTCAAACTTTTTACAGTTTTAGTATGTTCGTAACAAATTCCGTTACTAAAGAAAATGTTCCGGGTACGGCCATTATCGCGCGATAACCCAACGGATGTTCCGTAATGAATGATGTTCACGAATGTGTTTCCAAACTTATCTGGCCGCCACGATTCATCCCCTGTGCGATGTCATCACGACGTCTCTCCCAGCCACTCCGCGATTCGCATTTTTTGGAAATAAATAAATAAAAATAATTTGACAAATTTTTCTAATATAAATAAAATGTTGACAAAAACTTTTCTATTAGAAAAATAAAAGTCTTGACAAAATTTTCTATAGAAAACTAAATTTTTGACGAAAATTTATATAGAAAAAAATCTTCGAAACGCAAAATTTTCTATAGAAATAAAAATTTTGAACCAAAATTTTCTAATAAGAAATAAAATTCTTGACAAATTTTCTACCTAGAAATAAAATCTTGACGAAAATTGTCTATAGGAAATAAAATTTGACAAACAATTTTCTATAGAAATAAAATGTGACCAAAATTTCTATAAAAATAAAAAATTTTTGACAAAAATTTTCTATAGCAATAAAATTTTGAAAAACATTTTTATAAAAAATAAAATTTGGACAAATTTTCGAATAGAAAATATAAAATTTTTGACAAAATTTTTCTATAGAAATAAATTTTTTGACAAAAATTTTTTTTAGAAATAAAATTTTGCACAAAAATTTTCTATAGTAACGTAAAATTTTCACCCAAAAATTTTATATAGCGAAATAAAATCTTGACCGAAACATTTTTCCTATAGGAATTTTATTTCTATTCCTATAGGAATAAAAATAAAATTTTGCACAAAATTCTTCTATAGCAATAAAATTTTGACAAATAAATTTTATAATAGAAAATAAAAATTTTGCAAAACAAATTCTAAAAGAAAATAAGTTTTGCAAAAATTTTTCTATAGAAATAAAATTTTTATTAACAAAAAATTTATCAAGAAATAAAATTTTGACAAACACATTATTATAGTAGACAATAAATTTTGACACAATTTCTATAGAACAGAAAATTTTGACACAATTTTCTATATGAAATAAAAATTTTGACGACCGCCCCCCCCCAAAATTTCTAATAGAAATAAAACTGTCGACAAGATGTTCCTATAGAAATAAAATTTTGACAAAGATTGTTCTACTGGAAATAAGGACCGTACAGGGCTTTGTCCCCGATAAGTATTTTTTTGTGATTTATTTTTTCTTTGTTTTGAGTGTATTTATGACTACCCAACAGACTACCCATTAGAAATTAAAAAACAAAGTAATATTGTTTTTTTTTTTTACCCATTTGCGCGCGCCCCTTGAAGCTTCATTTTAATTATCAGCGTATACGGTTTTTGTTTTTTTTTTGTTTTTTTTTTTAAATTTCCGATTTATTACATCATGTAGCGTAGTTACTAACAAGTTTATTTGCATTTTGCTTTTTCTGTACTCTTTTGGTTTTTTAGATTAATATAATCTCTATGTGGTTTAAACATTTAAAATTCAATAATTTATTTTGTAATATTTTTTGTTTGTCTCCACCATTAACTAAAACTCAATGTATTTGTTTTTATATGTATTTAAGTTTTGTTTTTTTTTTATTTTTTTATCGCCTGTTAAATTTCCTGTCTTATGGTTAGATTAAAAATATATTTCTTTTTAAATGTTTGTTTCTTTTTCACAAAATGTAAATAGTTAGCGGGTAGTTGTTTTAATTTAAATATTAATATATTTTATATTTTATTATAATCATTAAATGTTCTTTTTTTTCAAATTAACTCAGTTCCTTTGCGCATTTTTATGCTTTTGGTTGATTTGGTTTTTGTTTTGTTAATTTTGCATTTAGGGCAAAAAGAAAAACAAAAAATAAATATATTTTTGTAATTTTTTTAGTAAATTACTTTATTCAAATTATATTTAAAGTTGCATACTGTTTTGGGTTTTTTTGTTAAATTACAAATTTCTGCTATCTATGTAGAGTTTTATGATTAGGGGAATTTTGATTTATGGGAAAAGTTGCCAAGATGAGGAAATAAAACAAAACCATGTTCTTTTTAAAAAAATTAATTTTATATAATTTGTTAAACCCAACACCAATTGTAAATAGAACTTTTTTAAATCCAAGTATGCATCTGCAATTGAAAATTGGTTAATAAATGAGAGCCATATGGCCAAATTTGGAGAAATCGAGCATGCATATATATTGGAAGCTATATCTAAAAAATCTGAACCGATTTGATTAATATTTTGCAAGGTTGGTTGATATTACAGGAGATTACCTATGGTCAAAATAAGGTTATTAGGGACAAATTTTTGAAAAATTCAAGTGCGCTACATTATAAATGGGGAACTATACGCTAATTCTGAAGCCGATTTCCGATGATTTTTTGGCTTGACTCACTGTATATTTTTACAATGCCCAGTGATGCACCTCTAACGAAATTTCGTCGCCCAATAAATAATGCATTCAAATATTTGCTACCGAAAAATTTCTGAGGCGTTGTTATCGATTATACGTTTTGGCTCCGCATTAGAAATTTAACAAGGAATTATTCGCAAGAGCTGCGGGCGCAAGTGACAAATATTAATGTTTCCTGAACAAATTTTAAAGATTTAAAAACGTATACTGCATTAACTACTAAATGCCGATAAAAGAGTTTTTTCGATAATGTCGATAACTATTAAGCCCCTATTTTCCGCTTAATTAAAAAGTCCACTCATTTTATTGTGACTTCAAAAAATAGCACCATAGATGTATGCT
>PGFW01062389.1:20111-36972 GCA_003123925.1 Haematobia irritans | reverse complement strand
TTATGGAAGGATATATTAGGTTGCTGGAATCGCAATTAATGCCTATTATCTCGGTTATTTAACATACATTCACTTTTCCTTTATTTGAGGCAATTAATTACATATCGCTTACATATCGATAAATAAATAATTTTGCCGTATTATCAACATTTACTTTTTGATGATGAAACATTTCTATTTGGCTTCCATACAATTTAGGTACATTTCATGTGAATTTTGATAAACAGAAAAACTATGTCAATTGTTCTACAGAATGCCAAGTATTAGAGATACATAAAATATTTATTAACATTTCCATTAAAAAATGGGGAAATAATAAATCCAAGGTCAAATAAACAACATATATATTTTTTTTTTGGTTTGAATATATATGCCTAAATTTTTCAAATTTAATTTTATTTAAAAATGTTATTATAATGCGTCTCTTTCAGCCATACCAATTGCTCACATAATTAATTTCTTTACGCCGAAAATTTCCCCAGCAAGAATTTGTGAATTGCTCTAAAGATACATTTAAGACGCAATTCTTTTCTAAATGAGAGTTTTAAAGGGTGATACGGTCTAAAATTTGGTCAAGCGGAAAACAGCGTGTAAAATCGGATGAATCGTTTATTTAAAAAATCAAATTAAAATGTTCTTTTCAAGTTCCAATTAGTATATAAATTCCAGGAAAAATATTCAGCTTAGGCTTTCGCTTTTCAAATCCGAATTGCCGGCGCCTCAACGCTGTGACACCTGCCATCAGATTTTGCTCACAGGCACACTTGTCCACACTTCTTCGCCGCAGAAAGCCAGTTGCCTTGAGCTGCAGCTCGTCACTTAGGTCAGTTTTTTGCGTCTTCTTTACGGTTCCGCTTGACAATAGCCCAGTATTTCTCATTGGCGAGCTCTGGCGTGTATGGGAGCGGTTCTTGTCCTTGGGAACCACCTTCACGTTGTTTGCGGCATCGCGTACCAACTCCATTGGCCTTTTTTAGCCGTAATGCAAGATGCAAAAGCCGCAAACCAAGTACGGATAGCAACGTGTTTCTTCAGGAAAGCAGGCAGGACGTTTATTCAAACACTTCAGCGTAAGATTTCTGGTTGACAGTCCCCGCGAAGCTTTGAACAATTGCTGCTTTTCAAGCCACAGGTACAGAGATGGCTTGGCCAAAAACCAGATTATTTCTTTGCGAACTTTGACAGTTTTATGTGCTTGAAAAATAATCTGCCTAGCCTTTCCCCTTCACTTTCTTCCCGAAGCTGCTTGTAGTCCGCTTTGACGGTAGGTTTCGTGCTCCATTACCACGGCAAGTCAAACTTCGTCAGCATCGTCGTGTAGCAGCTCCGGGATCGCGCTTTGGCCGTCGTATTTTGTTTGTCATCGCGATTTTGGTAGTCACTACCTGTTGTAAGTGATAGTCCGGTCTCGTTTTTTGGCTCGATGCACGGTTGAAGACGATTACACCCAGCTTCATTTGGCCCATCTCGGAGAGAGAGGTTAAGGTTTTCGCTTTTTGAAACTACGGGAACTCTCTTATGTCGTATCAGCGCGCTTCGGTTTTCGATTTCCCCCGATCCAGAGTTCCTGGCGTCGACAAACGTTCGCGCCAAACACTTATTACATTTGTAACGTTGATTTGGCCAAACTTATAGGCGATTTTTGCCTAGCTTGCGTGCGAGTAAGTCGGTTTTTCGCGATGCGCGATCAAAATTTTGACAGCGCTGCTCTTCTTGCTTGGACGCATTTTGACAACTGAAGAGTGAATTTCCAAAATCAAAAAGGAGCAACATATCTACACACACATCCTTCAAAAATTGAGGGGTTTCAGGTTTTTTAAATGGCAAATTGAAAGCAAAATCTGCTCAAGTTTATATTGACCAAATTTTGACGCGTATCACGCGCTTTACGTACTGATCAATGAAGAATGAAGCCGCCGAGTCCTCGCGCGCCGATTCAGTCGGCCGCCGACGCATTTTGCCAGTTGTACGCCGTCGCCCCGATATGTCGACTCATCTCGACCTCAAATTTAGCCGCAAGTAATCAAAATACCGATTAAATCAGAAAAATTATTTATGAAATTGCTCGTATTTTTCCAAAATATTGAACACAGAAGGCAATCATCATTTAATCTGCTAATAATAATTTTAGCCAAAAATTTAGTTTCAGAAAATTTGAACGAAAAGTAAATTTGTTTGTAAGATAGGTGGTACAACTAATCTCAATTACCATTCGATTACTTTCAAATTGATTTTATAATGGGTAATTGTTCCGCCGACGAGTGAACAAAATTTATATGCGGCTCAGACGTCAACGCCGCCGGCCGCCGGAGGCAAAAATTTAGTGTCCACCGCCGCCGACAAACAAATGGGTGCGGCTTCATTCTCCTGTAATTTGATATTAGAAAACAAATTTGAATTCATCCTTGCTCTCTTTTTTTCATTTGGTATTAAAGTTAGGTTATAGAGGATGACACTAAACCGTTGAAAATGAATTGGTTTCCACTTATACCATATTGGTCCATTGTGATTCCTCATAGTTGCTTCTTTCTTCTTCATCATCTATCTTCCTCCGTCAGGATTCATCCCATCATATTTCCTTTTCACACGAGTTTTCTTAGTAACGTTTTATCCTTTGCGCTTCTTTAGCCAGCACTCTGCCATTAACCATTATTCCATAATGTCTGAGCAACAGAGTAATATCATGGCGTTCAGTGAGAGCTTAGGTTCTGGTTGACTATCTTCGAAGTATGTTCGATTACCAAAGGCCTGGCTGTCGATGAAGAAGCTTATATCCTTCTCTATTTCCATTAAAAAATGGGGAAATATAAATCCAAGGTACAAATAAACAACATATAGTTTTTTTTGGGTTTGAATATAATACTGCCTAATTTTTTTCAAATTTAATTTTTATTTAAAAATTGTATTATAATGCATCGTCTCTTTCAGCCATACCAATTGCTTCACATAATTAATTTTCTTTACGCCGAAAATTTTCCCCGCCAAAGAATTGGTGAATTGCTCTAAAGATACATTTAAGACGCAATTCTCTTCTAAATTTGAGTTTTACGTACTTGATATTAGAAAACAAATTTGAATTCATCCGTTGTTCTACTTTTTTTCATTTGGTATTAAAGTTAGGTTATAGAGGATGACACTAAACCGTTGAAAATGAATTGGTTTCCACTTATACCATATTGGTCCATTGTGATTCCTCATAATTGGTCCATTGTGATTCCTCATAGTTGCTTCTTTCTTCTTCATCATCTATCTTCCTCCGTCAGGATTCATCCCATCATATTTCCGTTTTCACACGAGTTTTCTAGTAACGTTTTATCCTTACGGCTTCTTTAGCCAGCACATCTGCCATTAACCATTATTCCATAATGTCGAGCACAGAGTAATATCATGCCGTTCAGTGAGAGCTTAGGTTCTGGTTGGCTATCTTCTAAGTTATGTTCGGATTACCAAAGGCCTGGCTGTCGATGAAGAAGCTTATATCGCTTCTCAAGGTTAGGTTAGGTATGATGGCAGCCCGATATTTCAGACTCACTTAGACTATTCAGTCCATTGTGAATTTCTTCCTTGTCACTCAGTGCTGCCGAATTCTATGTTAAGTTCCATGACAAGGGACCTCCGAATGCCGTTCCACATATTGGTGAAACCATTGAGAGGAGCTTTGAAACATTCAGTAATGTCACTAGCACTGAGAATGGATTATCCACCGCTGTGGTTGGTCGGAACTGGATTCGAACCCACTACCCTGTGTATGCAAGGCGGGCATGCTAACCATTGCGCCACGGTGGCTCGCTTCTTAATATCGGCTTCATCAACATGAGTTCTGCAGCTTTTTCAACGGCAAATACTTTCTCCTGAAAAATGATGCATCCGCCATGCATATGCCTTCAATCATCCGTATATATGTTCAGATCTCCAAAATATATGCGCCTTTCTTCCAAATCCTCTATACTTGCTATAATCGATTTCAACTTGCGCTCATATACATGCTAGTCTTTCCTCATATCTTGCCCAACTGAAGCAAGGAGTTCTGTGTGCCTGTAATCCACGTTTCAAAGTGAGACCAGGCTCCTCAGTCTCAGTAGTATCGCCCCTTGATATGCAGTTCAAGTGGGCAGAATCCCATCAACACCTGTAGAGCTGCAGTCTCATTGCACCAGTCATATAAATAATTGCCGTCCTTTACTCTGTTGAATTTCTGTATATGATTCCGAGATTCATAATGGTACATTAGACGTGTCATCCATAGGTAGCAACTGGTCTAATAACTGCTGTAAACATCCAGTGAAAGAGGGATGGCTTCATTCCCCGACGTTCCCCAACCAGCTTTTGCCACACTGCTGTATTTTCTAGTCAGTTTAGTCTGGAGTCTAGCACAACTCCCAAGTACTTAGCCGATTTTGAGAGACTCAATCTCGTTCTTTAAAATTGTGGGCCCTTGTACCCGGTGGTTTCTCTTTCTCTTGTGAATGGAACAGCTCTTTTCCTTTGGGTTAACACTTTCTTTGCCAGTTGAGTACAATTTGTAAAGCCTTCATTATGATATCAGAGATCGGGTCTAGAAATTTTCTTGACACAATTATAACAAATATCATCCGGAATACGCCTACCGCTTTTTATCCCTTTGTCGGCAAGTAAAGTCATCATGTTCAAATCTTACTACCAGAAAAAAATGTGGAAGTTCTTCCAAAGCACAACTTTTAAAAGCACTTCCAGAACATGTACTCCCAATGATGTTTCTTTCCTTCAATTTGTTTATAAAGTTCTTTCCTTCAATTTTTTGATAACATTGCTTTTTTCATATTTTAATGAGTATCTTTAACTCTTTTTTGTTTCAAATTGTTAAAAACCGTTTAATAGATTCATAAAATGGCTACAATATTATTTAAATTTTAGTCGACAAAAATGCTTAAAACATAATCTGAAAAAAATAGCTGGAATTTTTGAAAATTTTGAGTTTCAACATTTCAGACAAGCGCTACACTAAATTATAATTTATATAACCATTTAAAGAGATTATAGCCAAAAGAAGTTTCATATAAAATTAATTATTGATCATTTTAATATCACAGGGAAATTTTGTTTAATTTATCATCCAAGAACATTGAGTCGGGATCACACTTAAAGAAGTGATGCAAAATTCAGTGCAACGGCTATGTTGAAATGGAGGACTTCCGGCTATACAAGCCAGTTAGCGTTTAGGTTAGGTTAGGTTATGTGCAGCCGATGTATAAGGCCTCACTTAGACTATTTTCATTGTTCCACACTGCCGTGAACTTCTTCTTATCACTGAGTGCTGCGATTTCCATGTTAGCTCAATGACAAAAGAGGACCTCCTTTTTATAGCGTAGTCCGAACGTCGTTCCACATTCCAGTGAAAACCACTTAGAGAAGCTTTGAAACCGCTCAGGAAAATGTCACCAGCATTACTGGAGTAGGAAAATCACCCTGGAAAAACTTTTTGGTAGTTCGGTCGTAGCAGGAATCCGAACCCACGACCTTGTGTATTGCAAGAAGAGGGCATGCTAACCTTGCACCACGGTGGCTTCCCAAGCCCAGTGGATCCGGAGCGGAGCGGAGCGGAGCGTGGAGCGGAGCGGAGCAAGCCCTTTTTTTGCCGGAGCGGGAGCGGAGCGGGAGCGGCATTTCTAAAATCCGGAGCGGAGCGGGAGCGGAGCGGTTTCCAAATGAAAAACCGCCCTCCAGCTCCGAATAAAATATTACTTGAATGAATGTGTTACTTGAAATTTTACACTGTGTAGGTAATTTTCAAATTTAGCTTACTTGCGTAGTGTGGTAATGCCTCCATTTCGGTAATGCCCATATAGACCAGACTTCACCTAAATTGCTTGAAAACTCAATGCTAAAATTCCGATTTTACTTCTACATATTTAAGCATTTCAAATCAAGACGATATTTTATAATTTTCTTGCACGACTTACAAGAGATTGTTAATGATTCCTCTAAAACTTCAAACATAAATGGTTCTTATAAATCCAGAATCTGATTATCCTCAAGGTGAAATCTTTAAATTAATTCTTCGGGAAGTGTCTCTTCAAGTCCTCAAGCCCTCCTAAAATTCAAAGGGAAACCCATAATATTTGGTTCATGGTGGTGGTATTGTAAGGTCGCCCGGCCGAACTTAGGTGTCTGTATATACTTGGTTTTCTAGTCAAAGGCAATAACTTTTGAATGAAGTTGTAATGTCCTTATAATTAAGTGATTTACTTAAAAGATGTGTATCATAACATGTTGAAAGATAAAAATTTTTGAGGTAAGGTCAACGTGACTTTAATAATTTAAGAAAATCTTTAAAATTAATAAAATTGTCTTTAAAATTTGTTTCCTTTTTGGCATCTTGGCCTACAAAGCATAAAAACGTTAAAAAATAGACATGTTTTCAAACACTTTATTTTAAATAGACGCTTTTACTGAAACATAGCTATATATCTTTTGTATAGTCGATCTATATATGTATTATTATAAAGATTTAATAATTCTCGTTAGATCTTTCTGTTTTTAAAGGATTTTGATAACAACTGACGAAAAAAATCTAAAAAAAATGAAAAATTAACATATTGCTTCCTAGAATGCTTCCTTAATCGAAGTCAAAATGCATTTAATATTTCTGAAATCAAATCTTCAAATTGAATAAAATATTTTCAACACATTGTTTTTAAAGTCATATACCAACATAGTGGTTAGGGTATAAAAGTATTGATCGTGCCATTTTTATTATTTGTATGCTACCTACAAGAAATATATGATTTTAGACCCCATAAAATAATACCGATCGACTCAGAATCCTGACAGTTCGATCTAGCGCTTGGCCGTCGTCCGTCCATCCGTCCGTCTGTCCATGTATTTGTTGTTCAATGATTTCTTTTGTTTTTGTCTTCTTATTTTATTATTAACGATTTTGATGAAATTTGGTACAGGAGTTTTTTGCGCACAAGGACGAACGTTATTGATTTTGTTGAATATATCTATTAATTTTTATTATATGAATTCATATATATGTATTGCCCGATTTCGACAATGGGGTCACGTTGCCCACTTTTTTACTAACCAGATCGTCGTCAAATTTAGCACAAAAATAAATCTTCTGTAACACCCCTTTAAGTTTCTGAAAATTTCATCGAAATCGCCCGTTCAGCATTTAGATATAGGGTCCCATATATATGAATCGCCGATTTGTCCAAATTAGGTCATTAAAAACCCTCTATTTATCAACCGATCTTACTCAACGTTGGCGAAATGTAATCTTCTATAGCGACTAACTATTATGTGCAAAAAAGTCATGAAAATCGGTTCAGGATTAGCTATAGCTCCCATATAATGTACGCCGATTTCTAAATAAAATAAAAACTCAATTGAACAAATAATACAATGTTTGTACCATAATTTCTCGAAGAGGAGCGGAGCCGGAGCGCATGTGACGGAGTCGCGAGCGATTTTTTTTTTTTTTTCTCGGCAGCGAGCGAGGAGCGGGAGCGGGGTTTTTTTTTTCTCCGGAGCGGAGCGGGACGGATGCGAAAAAAAATGGACCGCCTTCCGGATCCGCTGCCCAAGCCCATGTTAAATTCATCGCTTTTGCGTCAAAGTTGGGTTATGGTTGTTGGGTTGAGTAACAAAGTAAAGGTGATATAACACTCCTTGCAGGCAACTCCTTTGTTGTAGAAGAACATATTCTTTTTTTAATACTTTTTTATCAAATACAAATACAAATTTTTATTCGCAGCTCATAACAATCATTTTTAAGGATTCTAGAACGTTTCCATAAATTAATATTTTCATCTGATTTTTTGTTTGATTAGCCTACATTCAATGTCACTCTATGAACCCTATTGTATTGAAACAACCGTTTTGTCATTTATTTCACATTAGGAAAAAGAAGAAATTATGCAATAAACCAAACAAAATATATATTTTGTCCATATTCATCGGAGTTACTTTGCATAAATGCAAAGAAAGAAATTCAAGGTGAAAAAAGAGAGAGATTTAACTATAACGCCTTGAATTCCCATCACGAATTGACCGTATTTTTGGTGAAATGGCAATTGGAAATCCAGAAATGGCTTTTTTTGAAAAGCCTTGTAAAAGCAATATAATGAAGCTGTCAACTGGAATAAATCTAATAAATGGAAATCTTTTTAAAAAGCATTTTTGCAAAATAAAGGTTGGCTGATAAGTCCCGCCGGTCTGACCACATAATGGCGTTCGCTAAGTAATTAGATGGCATATTATTTTTATATAGTAACCACCATATCAAAAATGGATTCGTGTCAACATTTGACGTCTGTAAGTCAAATTAGTTTGTGGAGATAAGAGCGTTTTTTTGTGAAGCAACTTTTGTTATTGTGAAAAAAATGGAAAAAAAAGGAATTTCGGTAGTTTTGATAAAATACTGTTTTCTGAAGGGGGAAAGATACCGTGGAAGCAAAACTTGGCTTGAATAATGAGGTTTCCCGGGACTCTGCCCCCAGGAATTCAACAATAATTGATTGGTATGCAAAATTCAAGCGTGGTGAAATGAGAACGGAGGACGGTGGACGCAGTGGTTACCGACGAAA
The DNA here is from genome assembly GCA_003123925.1 of Haematobia irritans. Classification (NCBI taxonomy): domain Eukaryota; kingdom Metazoa; phylum Arthropoda; class Insecta; order Diptera; family Muscidae; genus Haematobia; species Haematobia irritans. The sequence goes on along the minus strand of PGFW01062389.1, from coordinate 28,402 downwards.
ACATCAAAAAAATCCATAAAATGATTTTGAATGACCGTAAAATGAAGTTGATCGAGATAGCAGAGACCTAAAGAATTCATAGGAACGTGGTTGGTCATATAATTCTCACTATTTGGATATGCGGAACTCTGCGTGCAAAATGGGTGCCGCGCGAGCACACATGTTGACCAAAACAACAACGCGTTGCATGATCTCTGAGAGGTGTTGTTGCAGCTGTTAACTCGAATACATCCGAGTTTCCAGTCATATGTGACAATGGAATGAAACATGGCTCCATCCACCTACACTCCTGCAGTCCAATATCGACAGTAGGGCTGAGTGACAGTGACCGGTGACCTGTCCCGAAAGCGTGGAAAGATCTCAAATATCCGCTGAAAAGCAATGGCCCTCTGTTTTGGATGCGCATGAAGAAAATTCTTTATCGATATCTTGAGAAGGAAAAACATCAAATACAACTGACATTATCATGGCCGGTATTGGAGCGTGTTGAAGGTTCCGAAATGCGGCAAACACGGACCGCCATATGAAGAAGAAAAAAGTGTTGTTCCACTCAAGACAACTGCACCGTGCCACAAGTCTTGAGAAGCGATGGCAAAAAATTCATGAATTGGGCTTCGAATTGCTTCCCCACCCACCGTAGTTCTGCCAGAGCGCCCGCCAGCGACTATTTTCTTGTTCCAAGACCAATCTCAAAAGATGCTCGCAGGGAAAAAAATTTTGGCTGCAATTAAAGGTATCGCCGAACAGAGGCCTAATTTTGAGGCAAAAACCGAAGATTAGCACACGACAAGATGGTAATAAAACAAATTGGAAGCTCGTTTAAATCGTATGTACGCTTTGAAGGAACTATGTGAATATAAAAACGAATTTGACAAAAAAATGTGTTTTTTTCATTTTGTTAGACCGGGGACTTTTATTCAGCCAAGCCTGTTAAATATCTTTTAACAGTGATTCATATTAAAAAAGTGCTTCAGTGGAAGTCCGAAGAATGATGTTGGCCTCATCTGTTCAGCCATATTGCCGTCGCCCGCCAACGGTTGAAATCATATTTCCTTCCTTTAACTAACCTAATTGTGGAGATTCATAATGAGCGTGAAGAAAAATACCCAATTTTTGCTTGAGATCAATAAGATTATCGATTGCTGTAAGAACATTCGGCCAGTAATTTTACATTGATCGCTTCAAAGATATGATTACGATAATCAAGTTTAATTATCTATTATGATTGAACTTCGAATATGATTACTTACAAATTATATCAGGAAAACCATCGTTCTCCAAGCAGATGTTCTTTTGCTAATATATAATTATTGGACTTTAAGTACGTCTTATGGAGGGACTATATTAGGTTGCTGGAATTGAAATTAATGCCTATTAACTCGTTATCTTAACATACATTATCACTTTTCTCTTTATTTGAGGGCAATTAAATTGTATAGACAAGCGCTTACATATCGAAATAAATGAAATAATTTTGGGCCGTAATTAGCAAATTTAACTTTTTGAAGATGGAGACAATTTACAATTTGGGCTTTCATAAAATGTAGGTATACTTCTCATGCAATTTTGATAAACAGAAAAACTATGTCCAATTGTTTCCACAGAATGCCAAAAGTAATTAGTGATAAATAAAAACATTTATTAAGCATTTCCATTAAAAAATGGGGAAATGTAGAATCCCAAGGTCCAAATAAACACATATAGTTTTTTTTTGGGTTTTTGAATATAAACTGCTAATTTTTTCAAATTTAATTTTTATTTAAAAATGGTAATTCAATAATGCATCGCTTCTTTCAGGCCATAAGCCAATTGCTTCAAACATAATTGAAATTTTCTTTACGCCGAAAATTTCCCGACTGCCCCCAAAAGAAATTGGTGGAATTGCTCTACAAGATACATTTAAAGACGTCAATTCCCTCTTTCCTAACAATTTGGAGTTTTACCGTACTGTGATATTAGAAAGCACAAATTGAAAATTCATCCCTTTTTCTACTTATTTTCATTTGGTATTAAAGTTAGGTTAATAGAGGATCGACACTAAACGTTGAAAATGAATTGGTATTCCACGTTATAACCATATTGGTCCATTGTGAATTCCTCATAGATTGCTTCTTTCTCTCTTCAATCATCTATCTTCCTCCGTCAGGGATTTCATCCCATGCCATATTTCCGTTTTCAACACGAGTTTTTCTAGTAAAGTTTTAATGCCTCTAAACGGCTTCCTTTAAGCCAGCACATCTGCCATTAACACATTATTCGCATAATGTCGAGGACACACGAGTAATATCATGCCGTTCTAGTGAGTAGCTAGGAATCTAGGTTGGACTAATTCTTACTATTAGTTTATTGTTCAGGGATACCAAAGGCCTGGCTCGCTCGATGAAGAAGCTTATATCGGCTTTCTCAAAGGTTAGCGTTACGGTTAGATAGATGAGCAAGCTCCGATATTCTCAGACTCACTTAGAAACTATTCAGTCCATTGTGAATTCTTCCTTGTCAACTTACAGTGCTTGGCCGAATTCTATGTTAAGGTTCCCATGAAAGGGACGCTCCGAATGCCGTTCCACAATTGGTGAAAACCATTGAGAGGAGCTTTGAAACATTCCAGTAATGTCACTGAGCACTGAAGAAGTCAATTATCCACCGCTGTGGGTTGGTCCGGAATTGGATTTCGAACGCAACTACGAGAATAACCCCCCTGTGTAAATCGCAAGGCGGCTATCTAAACCATTGCGACCAGTAAGCCTCGCTTCTTAATACGGCTTCAATCAACATGAAGTTCTGCGCCGCTTTTGTCAAGGGCAAATACTTTCTCTCGAAAAATTGAGCATCCGCCATCGCAATATGAAGTCTTAAACCATGCCAGTATATAAAATCTTACGTTCAGAAAGTAATGACCCCTTATCTTTTCCAAATCCTTATACTTGGTATACAGTCGATTTCAACTTCGCGCTTCATATACCTATGCCTAAGTCTTTCCCTCATATCTTGCGCCTAAGCTGAGCAAGAGTTCTGTGTGGGCGTTGTAATTCGCCGTTTCCAAAGTGAGTACCAGGCTCCTCATGCTCAGTAGTATCACCCCTTGATATGCAAGTCTCAAGTGGGCCAGAATCCATCCAACAGCCTGTAGAGCTGCAGTGGGCGTTGTTCTCATTGCACCAGTCAATACATAATTAATTGCCGGTCTTTTACTCGTTGAATTCTGTATATGATTCGAGATTCATAATGGTCCATCAGACGTGTCATCATAGTAGCAACTGGTCTAATAACTGCTGTAAACATTCAGTGAAGGAGGGAGGGCTTCATTCCCGCCAACCAGATTTTGTCACGCAGCTGTATTTTCTAGTCAGTTTTAGTCTGGAGTCAAAAGCAGCATACTACCCAAAGTACTTTAGGCCGATTTTGAGAGACTCAATCTCGTGTCTTTGAAATTGTGTGGCACCCTTGAACGCGTGGTTTTTCTTTCCACTAGTGAAATGGAAACTAAGCAGTTGGCTGATAAGTCCGCCGGTCTGACACATAGATGGTGTCGCTAGTATTAAATGCATATTAATTTTTTTGTTTTTTTTTTTAGTATAGTATCAACGCTTCAAAATGATTCGTGTCAAGAAATTTGAACGTCTGTAGGTCAAGTTAGTTTTGGTGAGATAGAGCGTCTTTTGTGAAGCAACTTTTGTTATTGTTGAAAAAAAAGAATTTCGTGTTTTGGATAAAATACTGTTTTCTGATAGGGAAAAATACTGGTGTGGAAGCAAAAACTTGGCTTAGTAATGAGTTTCCGGACTCTGCCCCAGGGAATCATACAATAAATTGAATGGTATGAAAAATTCCAGGTGGTGAAATGAAGCACGGAGGAACGGTGAACGCAGTGGTCGCCCGAAAGAGGTGGTTACCGACGAAACATCAAAAAAAATTCCACTAAATGATTTTGAATGACGCAGAAAATGAAGTTGATCGAAATAGCAGAAGGCCTTAAAGAATATCAAGGAATCGTGTTGGTCATATCAATTCATCAAAATGGTGCCGCGCCAGCTAACATTTGACCAAAAACAACAACGTGTTGATGATTCTAATCGGTGTTTGCAGCTGTTAAAAACATGGCTCCATCACTACACTCCTGAGTCCAATCGACAGTCGGCTGAGTGGACAGCGACCGGTGAACCGTCTCCGAAGCGTGGAAAGACTCAAAAGTCCGCTGGCAAAGTAATGGCCTCTGTTTTTTTTGGGATGCGCATGAAATAATTTTTATCGATTATCTTGAGAAGGGAAAAACCATCAACAGTGACTATTATATGGCGTTATTGGAGCGTTTGAAGGTCGAAATCGCGGCAAAACGGCCCCATATGAAGAAGAAAAGTGTTGTTCCACCAAGACAACGCACCGTGTCACAAGTCATTGAGAACGATGGCAAAAATTCATGAATGGGGCTTCGAATTGCTTCCCCACCCACCGTATTCTCCAGATCTGGCCCCAAGCGACTTTTTCTTGTTCTCAGACCTCAAAAGGATGCTCGCAGGGAAAAAAATTGGCTGCAATGCAGAGGTGATCGCCGAAACTGAGGCCTATTTTGAGGCAAAACCGAAGGAGTACTACCAAAATGGTATCAAAAAATTTGAAGGTCCGTTATAAAATCGTTGTATCGCTCTTGAAGGGAAATATGTTGAATAATAAAAACGAATTTTGAGAAAAATTTGTTTTTCTTTGTTTAGATCGGGGACTTATCAGCCAACCTGTTAGCTCCGCTTCTTTGGGTTAACATTTCTTTGCCCAGTTGGATATAATTTGTAAAGCCTCACTCATGATATCAGAGATCGTGTCCAGAAATTTTCCTGACATCTTTATAACAATATCATCCGAATACTCTACCGTTTTTATCCCTTTGTCGGGCAGTAAAGTCAGCATTTCATCTACTACCCAGCAAAAAAAAATGGAAGTTCTTCCAAAGGCACAACTTTAAAAGCACTTCCAGAACATGTACTCCCAATGATGTTTTTTTCCTTCAATTTTTTATAAGTTCTTTTCCTTTAAATTTTTTATAACATGCTTTTTTCATATTTTTAATGAGTAATTTTAACTTTTTTTGTTTCAAATTGTTTAAAAACAGTTTAAGAATTCATAAAATGGTACAAATTATTTAAATTTTGTCGACAAAAATGCTAAACATAATCTGAAAAAAATTGGGAATTTTTGAAAATATTTGAGTTCAAACGTTTCAGACAAGCGCTAGAATCCATTAAAAATTATAAAAATTATTTATTTGACAAAATATCACAGAATTTTTTTAATTTACATCCAAAACATTGAGTTCGGATCACACCTAAAGAAGTGATGCAAATTCAGTGCAACGGCTATTGAAATGGAGGACTTCCGTCCTATGACAAGCCCATGTTAAATTCATGGCTTCTGCGTCAATTTTGCACCACTTCCGGATCCAAAAAGAACATTTTCATTACTTTTTTGGCGACGCTTTTTTTGCTGGGTATGAGTAACCAAAGTAAAGGTGATATAACACCTCCTTGAGGCAGTCCCTTTGTTGTAGAAAATAAAAATCTGTCATGCCTAAAACAAGCGTCTTTCAGAAAAGTTTTGAAGAACATATTCTTTTTTTGAATACTGTTTTTGGCTTTATAATCAAGTTACCAAAAATCAAATACAAATAAAATTTTTATTTCGCATCTCATAACTATCTTTTTAAGGATATCTGATCTCATAGAAAGCGTTTCAGAAAATAAAATATTCTACTTCATAAATTAATATTTTCTCTGATTTTTTGTTTGATTAGCCTACATTCAATGTCACTCTATGAACCCTATTGTATTGAAACAACCGTTTTGTCATTTATTTCACATTAGGAAAAAGAAGAAATTATGCAATAAACCAAACAAAATATATATTTTGTCCATATTCATCGGAGTTACTTTGCATAAATGCAAAGAAAGAAATTCAAGGTGAAACCATCATCATCATCAATCAACATACTGACCAACTTAACGATACCAAATAAGTAATAAATTTTTATTCATAAAATTTTCAAAATCACACATTGAAGAAGCATAATAAACAAAACAAACATTAACCCGATCACCAATTCATTGAAGCACAATCAAAACCCTCTTCAAATAAACTACGAAACACCACTGTTCCAACTTTCACTTTCAATGCGCTATCGCAATACCAACGATGGGACAAAAGTCTTCAGGCTAAACTGTAAGAAGCAGTCTTTAGGCATAAAGACTGCTGATGAGCAGGCAGACGGACCAAAAAAGGCAATAACAGACTGAGAGTGGTGGAAAAATATTTAAAGAGTTATTAATTTTATATTCAAATTCATGCGTAACGTGAACTAATGAATTCACAATATTACCGCAACGGTGGCAAACTATTTTGTTTTTATTATATTTCGATTTTTTGTGTGCATCATCACAACATTAGTGTGTATAGAAGACATATGACAAATTAAGCCGTTTAACTAATTATTTAACACTATTGTTTTTATTGCGTTCACTATGGAATGATGAAGATATAATAGGTTTGTCAGTGTACCTTTAACACATTGAAATTAAGGTTTTAGACCATATCAAGAAGTTAGTTTTCTTGATCAGGTGTAATGAGGTTAGCTCAGAAGTCAGAACAGAACACAAGTATTTATCTCTCTCTCTCTTCTCTCTCGAGAGAGAGAGAAGTGTTAAGATCTAATGGGAGCGAAAATTCGGGAGTTGATCGGGAACTGACGAGATGTACATAATCGGAAGATGATGAACTATTCACCCGCGTATTGGTTGGTTTCCAGATGATCCACAGTTGATGAGAACTACGGTTTGTTGATGGTGGTCAGGTCAGTTATAGTGGCAGCCTTATATTTTAGGCTCTCTTATTCAGTCCATTGTGATACCACAGTGATGAACTTCATGACTAGGGACCCCCCTTTTATAACCGAGTCCGAACGGCGTTACTGACAGGGGATAATTCACCGCTGGAAATCTTTTTGGTATTGGGTCGGTCGCCACGGCCCTATGTAACAGGTTGGCTGATAAGTCCCCGGTCTGACACATTATTTTTATATAGTACCAACCTTCAAATGATTCGTGTCAAAATTTGACGTCTGTAAGTCAATTAGTTTGTGAGATAGAGCGTCTTTTGTGAAGCAATTTTTGTTATTGTGAAAAAAAATGAAAAAAAAAAGAATTTCGTGTTTTGATAAAATACTATTTTCTGAAGGGAAAGAATACGTTGCAAGCAAAAACTTGGCTTGATAATGAGTTTCCGGACTCTGCCCAGGGAAATCAACAATAATTGATTGGTATGCAAAATTCAAGCGTGGTGAAATGAGCACGGAGGACGGTGAACGCAGTGGACGCCCGAAAGAGGTGGTTACCGACAAAAACATCAAAAACATCCACAAAATGATTTTGAATGACCGTAAAATGAAGTTGATCGAGATAGCAGCGGCCTTAATGATATCAAAGGAACGTGTTGGTCATATCATTCATCAATATTTGGATATGCGTAAGCTCTGTGCAAAATGGATGCCGCGCGAGCTCACATTTAACCAAAAACAACAATGTGTTGATGATTCTGAGCGGTGTTTGCAGCTGTTAACGCGTAATACATCCGAGTTTTTCCGTCGATATGTGACAATGGATGAAACATGGCTCCATCACTACACTCCTGAGTCCAATCGAGAGTCGGCTGAGTGGACAGCGACCGGTGAACCGTCTCCGAAGCGTGGAAAGATTCAAAAGTCCGCTGGCAAAGTAATGGCCTCTGTTTTTTTGGGATGCGCATGGAATAATTTTTATCGATTATCTTGAGAAGGGAAAAACCATCAACAGTGACTATTGTATGGCGTTATTGGAGCGTTTGAAGGTCGAAATGGCGGCAAAACGGCCCCATATGAAGAAGAAAAAAGTGTTGTTCCATCAAGACAACGCACCGTGCCACAAGTCATTGAGAACGATGGCAAAAATTCATGAATTGGGCTTCGAATTGCTTCACCACCCACCGTATTCTCCAGAGCTGGCCCCCAGCGACTTTTTCTTGTTCTCAGACCTCAAAAGGATGCTCGCAGGAAAAAAATTTGGCTGCAATGAAGAGGTGATCGCCGAAACAGAGACCTATTTTGAGGCAAAACCGAAGGAGTACTACCAAAATGGTATCAAAAAATTGGAAGGTCGTTATAATCGTTGTATCGCTCTTGAAGAGAACTATGTTGAATAATAAAAACGAATTTTGACAAAAAAAATGTGTTTTCTTTGTTAGACCGGGGACTTATAGCCAAACAATGTTAAGCT
>PGFW01062389.1:492-20086 GCA_003123925.1 Haematobia irritans | reverse complement strand
GACTTCTCATCATCATCAACATACTGGACCAACTTAAACGATACAACAGGCGTCAGAACAGAGCACAAGTATTTATCTCCCTCCCTCGAGTGAAATGTTAAGATCTAATAGGAGCGAAAATTCGGGAACTGAAGATTTCTTCAACTTTTAGCTGATCGCGAACTGACGAGATGTACATAATCGGAAGATGATGAACTATTCAGCCAGTATTGGTTGGTTTCCAGATGTTCCACAGTTGATGAGAACTACGGTTCGTTGATGGTCAGGTCAGTTATAGTTAAGCCTCATATATTTTAGGCTCTCTTATTCAGTGTATTGGGATACCACTGTGATGAACTTCATGACATATAGCTGAGTCCGGCTAAATTCTTATTTCCCAGAAAATAGTTCATAATTTCTTAAAATTTGTATATTTCACCACATGAACATCATATGTCGCCAAAGATATTTTTGCAAAATTGAACTCGAAAGTGTTTCCTTCAAACTACGAAATTTTTCTTAGCAAGAGATAACAATTAATTATGTTTAATAAATTTTCTTGTGTTTGTCGAAAAATATTTACTTATTTTTGTGATATCGGCAAGATAATGGCGTTTGTAATACATTTTAACAGGTTGGCTGATAAGTCCCCGATCTAGCAAAGAAAAACACATTTTTTTTTGTCAAAATTCGTTTTTATTATTCAACATAGTTCCCTTCAAGAACGCTACAACTATTAGAACGAACTTCCAATTTTTTGATACCATTTTGGTAGTACTACTTCTGTTTTGCCTAAAATAGGCCTCAGTTTCGGCGATCCCCTCTTCATTGCAGCCAAATTTTTTCCCTGCGAGCATCCTTTTGAGGTCTGAGAACAAGAAAAAGTCGCTGGGGCCAGATCTGGAGAATACGGTGGGTGGGGAAGCAATTCGAAGCCCAATTCATGAATTTTTGCCATCGTTCTCAATGACTTGTGGCACGGTGCGTTGTCTTGGTGGAATAACACTTTTTTCTTCTTCATATGGGGCCGTTTTCGACTCTTCAAACGCTCCAATAACGCCATATAATAGTCACTGTTGATGGGTTTTTCCCTTTCTCAAGATAATCGATAAAAATTATTCTATGCGCATCCCAAAAAACAGAGGCCATTACTTTGCCAGCGGACTTTTGAGTCTTTCCACGCTTCGGATACGGTTCACCGGTCGCTGTCCACTCAGCCGACTGTCGATTGGACTCAGGAGTGTAGTGATGGGGCCATGTTTCATCCATTGTGACATATCGACGGAAAAACTCGGGTATATTACGAGTTAACAGCTGGAAACACAGCTCAGAATCATCAACACGTTGTTGTTTTTGGTCAAATGTGAGCTCGCGCGGCACCCATTTTGCACAGAGCTTCCGCATATCCAAATATTGATGAATGATATGACCAACACGTTCCTTTGATATCTTTAAGGCCTCTGCTATCTCGATCACTTAATTTTACGGTCATTCAAAATCATTTGTGGATTTTTTTGATGTTTTCGTCGGTAACCACCTCTTTCGGGCGTCCACTGCGTTCACCGTCCTCCGTGCTCATTTCACCACGCTTGAATTTTGCATACCAATCAATTATTGTTGATTTCCATGGGGCAGAGTCCGGAAATTCCTTTTTCCATTTTTTCACAATAACAAAAGTTGCTTCACAAAAGACGTTCTATCTCACAAACTAATTGACTTACAGACGTCAAATTTTGACACGAATCATTTGAAGGTTGGTACTATATAAAAATAATATGCATTTAATAGTAGCGACGCCATCTATGTGTCAGACCGGGGACTTATCAGCCAACCTGTTAGTTACTACTTTCAAAAATTAACATATTCCTTCCTGATTGCTTGACAGTTTTTTTTTTGAGTGGATGCATGAAGATCTTAGTATTGGAGCTGTAGACCCAAATGTCTCAGTATGGAATCTGTAGGCTCGAGCGACTACTCATGTAATCTATCTGGTTGGCTGTAGGCCGGAAAATCTCAAGTATGGAATCTTGGTTATGAAGGTCTAAGTTGGGAACTGGCAAGGCATAAAGGTTATATATGACACAACTGTATGAACAAAGGTCTTAGTAGGGGAACTGTGGATTCGAAAGTCTCAGTTGGAAAACTGTGGAAGCGAAGGTTTCAGTATGCATGGCAGAGTATGGGAACTGTATGCACGATGGTCTCAGTATGGGAAATGTAGACACTTAAATCGTATGTACAAATGCGGTATCTACGAATGGACTGTATTAATGCTTTTTGATCTCCGCAGATGTAAACGTTGAATAATTATGCAAATAAAGAAATAAAAGAAAGCAAATCAGATTTCAGTTCTTTGTATATTTTCAGAGTACAGCGAGGCTTCTTACCGCTTCAAGTGATGATGCACAAGTAATTTTACAATACATATCAAGTTAAGAAAAGAAAATACAAAATTATCTACTGGAACTTATTTCTAAGATGGTGACATTGAGTGAAATTATTACTATTAGTGTTACCACAGTTAATGTAAATGATGAGATATTACAATTCAAGATACAAAATGTGAATATATCCGTTAAATTCAAAATGTTGGAAATTTAGAAAGTATAAAATATATGGAAAAAGAGGAAATGATATGATGCGTTCAACATCGTAAGTGTGAGATCTGCAAGGCTTTAAGCTCCCAGAATAAGACTGTAGGAGCAAATTTCTCAGTAGGAGAACTGTATCATAGCATAGGTATCAGTGTGAAAACTATAGGTCCAAAGGTCTACATATGGTTAATGTAGGCTGAAGGTCGGAGTATAGGAACAATAGTCCGAATGTCTCGGTAGTAGAACTGTAGACGTGAGGGTCTTGAGTTCAGGAAGTATGCTAGCGAAAGTTGTTAGTATGTTTTATTATACTGTAAGCCAGAAGGACTTTTTATAGGAACTGTTTGTTACGAGGTCTAAGTAGGTCTAGATCTGTAGGTCCAAATGTCTCAGTATGGAATCTGTAGGTTAGAGCGAATACCCATGCAAATTTGTTGCTTTTTTGGTTTGACCTAAGAGCCCGAGTCCCAAAGGCGTTTCCCATTACGATGAAGCCACTTGCGGTATGGTCAGACAGGGCAAATATTAGACAGAAATTGTCGTCGCAGTCAAACTAGCACAAATTTTTAGCTCATAACATCACAATAGGAGTATTTTCCATGAACGGTACCCAGATATTTCGAAAAGGCTCCAGGAAAAAAGTTTGATACTCATTTCTGAGAGGGGATAATTCACCGCTGAAAAACTTTTTGGTATTCGATCGAAATTGTGGTTCAACCCACGACTCTATGCCTGCAATGTGGGCATGATAACCTTTGCATCAAAGTTGTCATTAAATCATGTAATGGAATAACTGATAATTACTTCCATTGAAGACTACCCAGCACACAAATTGCAAGTTCTTCTAAAGGCACAACTTTAAAAGCACTACCAAAAATGACCTCCCATAGATGTTCTTTATTTTAACTGCAGAGGAAGTTCAATTGAGTCCATTTTTTTATAACTCGCTTTTTTCATAATTTTAATAGGAAATTAAAAATTTTTTTGTTTCAAATGGGTCAATAAAGTAATACAAATTATTAAAACTTTGCCGAAAAAAATGGTAAATACTTTTTAGAAAAATTTCGATTTGTTGAAAACGTTTCCCAGCAAAAAAAAAATTGGAAGTTGTTCCACAAACATTACTTTTAAAGCCCATCCCAGAATCCCCCATCGAGTTTTTTCAACTTCCGATGGCAGTCCTTTTGGACAAGTGCACAACATATTCTTCTAAAGCGCATCTTGGTATCCCCAATGATTTTTTTCTAACCTCCGATGCAGTCCTTGTGGACAAGATTAGAAAGAACGCAATCAGGCTATTTTTAAGTGCAAATTTTGGAACAAATTAAATTTTTCCAAAAAATAGAAAACTAATAAAAAACTAAAAAAATAGAAAATTAATAAAAAAATAATATAAAAACCAAAAATTGCATCCCCGCTGGGATGTTGATTTTAATGGAAAAAATATATTTATACGAAAATATTTGCCGAAAATAAAAAATAAAAACGATGCATGACATAAAAATATTTTTTTTAGAAAAATATTTGATAAAAAAAATTGCCGCTGGTGAGATTTTAACCTGCGTTTCTTATTTTTTCGTTCATACTAATAAAGAACATCTCGAGAAGCAATTAGAATGATATTCCTTGGAGTCGTATTACGATCATATCACAAACATTTGAATTGACCTTTCGACGCTTTATTTTCAATGGCGTTTGTGGCTGAGTGTGTTACGGCGTTCTGTTATGGCGTGCAGCAAACCCAGGTTCAACCCCTGGTCGGAGCGAAAAAGGTTTACAAATTTTAAAAAAATAGATAATAGGAAAATAATAGTGTAATAAAAAATATGGATGAAAAAAAGTGAAATTGGTTGAAAAAATTTTTTTCGCTTTTTAAATTTCTTCATTCAAATTAACTTCCAGGGCACAACTTCTAAAGCAATGCAAAGGATCCAAAAAAGGAGTACTTCCGTCCTATGACAAGCCCATGTAAAATTCATTGGAAATGATCCAAGTTTGCACTACTTCCGGATCACAGATTGGGGATCCAAACTACTTTTTTGGAAGCTCTTTTTTTTGCTAGGTTGATGCTAAACATTCCAGACACGCTTTATAATGCCTAAAAAATCATAAAAAATTTTAAAAATTATTTATTTGTCAAAATATCACCAAATTTCTCATCCAAAACACTGGATTCGCATCACATCTTAAGAAGTGATGCAAATTCCGTTCAACGGCTGTTGAAATGGTGACAAGTCCATGTTAAATTTCATCGCTTCTGCGCCAATTTTGCACCAACTTCCGGATCCAAAGAGAACATTTCACAACTTTTTTGCCGACGCTTTTTTGCTGGGTATTTAAAGACGGCGATCTTTTCCTGACGTGTTTAAGCTCAGTCCTGTTTCTTTAAAAATATCAATGAAAGATCCATAGTCCGGCAGCAACAAATAAAGATTTTGGCCATGGAATTTATAGTTAGTCTATTGCAATTATATTTCTTCTCGCATGTATTTATTATTACATAAAAAACACACACGACATTTTCTGGATTTTTCATCTGGTTTAACTTTTACTTGGCTTGATATGTTTTAATTGCCTAACAAAATTGTTGACAATTTTTATTGATTTTTGTTTTGGCAATAAAGACTCAAACAAAAGAAGAACCGCCTTTTTAGCAAACATAAAATTGTTGTTGACCACTTTGTAACATAATAAACTCAAGTATATACATGCGATTATTCGAACTGAATTTTTTTGTGTGGCTATTCAAACTCAAGTTGTATTTTAATTAAAGTAATATTTCTCCTCTTTCCTTTTGAAAGAAATGCCCATGCGGCTTGTAATCCAGCATCATTCAATCACAAACCATCGTCATCATCATTGTAAATCGAATGAAGAAAATGAGAAAAAAATACAATCTATTTGTTTGCTGCAACGAATTGTTGTTGCTAACAGTTGTTGTTTGTCGTTACCAGCAAGACTCAGTCATTTTTAAGCACAGTCAGCTTTCTATCCATCAATGAAGCAAATACTATTCATTTGTAAAGGACCTATTCTGGTTTATTTTTTCGGCAGAGGAATGTTTTTGTAAGATTTTCAACATTTGTCGTTTGTTTTTCGTAATATTGTATGATTTTGGGTAGTGGGCCCTTTGCTGGGAAAAATGAATTGTTTTGTTTTTTTTGCTTTAATTCTTTTTTATATAAATGGATATTAGGTAAACGAATAATTTAAAAATTTTATGGCACTGAAAAAATATTGTTGAAAGTTCTATTAAATTTTATAAAATTCTGAATTTCAAACAGAATCGGAAAATTATCTTTCACAAGAAAAAAAAATAATTAAGTCTAATAAAATTTTCTTGAATATATTGAGAAATATTTATCTTAATCATTAACTCTTACACACACTACTGTGGTACAGGGTATAAATAACGTTGTGCATTTGTATGTAACCCCAAGAAATAGTGGTCATACACTGTTAGAAAAATATGTTTTTCATATGTTCCGATATAAACAAAATGTGTTTCGGGCACGATTTAAACCACAATATATTTAAGTGCGAACATGTAATGTTCGGCTGATAGAACACTAAAATGTTTGGGACTCTACAGACCCAGAGAAAATGATATGGTTTGAATTCGATTATAAGACAGCTAGTTTGATTAAGTTTGTAGTACGGTCCACAATTTTAAATTGTGTGGAATAATTGTTAGTTATTCTCTTGTTTGATTAATGTTTTATATTAAATCAATATAAGGTGGGTGACCAAAAAGTTGGTATCACACGACTAAATATATGGTCTTATTTATACATTGAAATAACTAACGGCATTTCAATTTATTCCACCCTGTTGTGATAAGCTGATTTGTTTTGGGCCAATGTGCACCAAACGGCCAACTGAAAGTCCGCCAGCCATAAGTTGGTTGTGTGTAACAAATTTTCATAGTTATGAAAGGAATTTGTTACTATGGATCTACATAATATGAGCAACAAAATAAGTTGTTTGTTTGATTTCATTTAATTATAAACTCTAAATTCTCAAAAAATTTCAATACAATTCAAATTTTTCATGTCGAAGTACCGCAAATATTAGAGAAAATTCCGAATGTCAGCTACCGAAAATTAATTCGTAGGCTAGCATCTTAATTGGTGAGTAACATAATTCAATCAAATGAAATAATACCACTCACTCAATTAACGTTCTTGCTACTAGAGATATTTTAACAATTGACGATTTCCGAGGATTGGGAATGGTAAAATATATAGATTGGCTTACCTGCCATCGAACTTAAAATCGATCAGAACTGAAGAAAGATTCTGGGTGCATAAATCATAACAACATGTTCCAAGGTCTCTGCCTGATCACGATCTGGGTAAATGTGAGTTGGAGCATCAGCATCATCTGCAATCATTTCCATTCAGTTTTTAACTTATTAATTAATAGATTTAATTAAATACAGACTAAAATTAATTCACCAAATGGTTTCTTTTAAATTTCTCAAGCTATTGTTGTCCGAAATAATAAATAGTTGTTTCAACAAAAACGAAATAAAATCTTATTGGTTGGGATTACCAATTAGACTTATAATGTTTGCCAAATTTAGTTATCGAAACAATTTGATATACTGTTGTGCAAGACAAAAGTTTGGTTGCTTTGAACAATTTTGTAGTTATATTCTGGTAGTAGATGGGACCGAATAATTTGGTTGGCAAAAGAATTGGTTGGCATCAAACAAATTTGTATTTCTGTGTGTATGTTAATATGTTAGAATATATTATGTTTGGGGCAATGAATGTTTCATAAAAATCATATGTGTGAATACAAAAAATATATAATTTACAAATTTCGACTAAAACATACATATTGTTGTGGATATTTTTATTCAAAAGCGAACAGAGAGATATAGGCGAGAATAAGAGGAACCGGGAGAGTTGACGAAAGATATCAATATAAACATAGCAAAAGAGTTCAAAAGAGAAACAATTTCTTTGAAACCGCGTTGTATGTTGTTTTCGGAAAACTGTTTTTATGATAAGGCCAAAAAATTTGATAATGTTTAAGTCTAATATTATTTAATTTGAATAAAGAAGAATTATACATTCTGAACCAGAGGAATAGACATTTGAAAAACAAACAGCTTATGTTTTCGCGACTTGAGAGCAGCATTTATGTATGTGTGGACCATGTGTTTTGTTTAATCCATTTTGGCATTATGGGAACATTTTTTTCATTGGTGGCGTTAAAAGAAATCAGGGGCTTCATAAAAATAACGAAAGGGCACTATACTATTTTTAAGAAGTTGGGACAGTAAAAATGAAATAAGGAAGGAAATAAGTGAAAACATTACACAGCAAAATGTAAGAAACAAAGTTTAGTTCCTATTTATTAAATAAGAGTAGTCCCAGAGGAGTTGACGGACAGCCTTTCAAATATAAAAGCGGCAATTAAGTTTCGAGTTTTGCAGCTAAAAATTTAAAAAGTTTATTTTCTTTAAAAAATGAATTATATTAAAGAAAATAAAATGCATTTAAGAGCGATGGTGTTAAATGCTAAGTAAAAAATGTTCAGCCAGCACTAAATAAATTTATGTTTATATTACAAAAATTTATATATGTAATTGTTACTAACTCGACTCCACGTTCTCGTTTGTTTAGAGTTTTTGAATTCCTTCCAAATTTTAAAGTTTTTGTACCAAAAACAGTCTGTTGTTAACAAAATTGTTATTTTTGCAATAAAAAAATAATTCAATTGTCGTTATTATCAGCACTGTTATGACTATAAATCTTTAAATAAAACCCACATTTCCGAAGTTTCATTTATAAAAATTTTATATAGTATAAATAATAAATGTGTAAATTAAAAAAAAAAAAGTGTTCGGTGGGAGGCAGGGATTCGACCCACGACCTTTTGCATTCAGGCCAGGAACATGCCTAACCACTGCTCCAGCGTGGCAAACAAATTTGTATGTTTCTGTTAAATAATGTTATGTTGCATGGGCTCGTGGCGCTGCAAAACTATGGCTATATAAATGTAACTTATAACGATAATTATCTGCTGGTGACCCATAACAGCTACGTAAGCCCAGTGGATAGTGTGTTGGCTTACAAACTGTAATGGTCCTCGTTCGATTCCTCCGTGGCAGGCGAAAGGTAAAGATTTATAAAAGTGAATAATTTTCTTGCAACATTATTTCTATTACAGATGAAAGGTGGCATAACTAAAAAAATTCGTGAAGTGAAAATTACGAGTTGTTTAGGGAATGAGCAACAATGCGTGTTTTGGGAAAAATTCTTCAAGCATAATAATAATTTTTGGCTCAAAATGCTTCAAACATATAATAATGTTCAGCATAAAACAAACATATTAATGGTTTCGGTCAGTATGCAATAATATATGTGCTTGCCTGCAAAATATGTTTGGAACGAATAATGTTAATAAGAAGCGATTTTTTTTTTGAGGGTGTAGACCCGATCTTTTAAGTAAACCGGATCGCCTTAGATTAAATTCTAGTCGATTTAAGGCGATGTCCGCCGTCTGTCCGTCTGTCGTGTCTGTCTGTCTGTATATGTAATTTTGGTGCACAAAAGACAGCTGCGCAATTTAAGTCCCGATCGTCCTAATTTGGCATAGGGCCGTTTCTTGGGACAGAGACAATCGCTATTGGTTTTGGAAAAAATGGTCCAGATTTAGATATAGCTGGCCATATTATTATCGGGCCGATATGGTCATGTTATGCGTGTGGTTTCAACCCATTTTCTTGAAAAATAACCGAACAATCTAAATATTTTATGAATTTATAATTAATGGTTTCTTTCAAGCTCGAGGTCTTTTTAAAATATTTTATTTATTATTTCCCAATATTTCGCGATTACGATATTGAATCTTCGCTTTCCACGGTGGGTATTGTATGTATGCCACAACACAAAATACTTAAAGCTACTGTAGATTCACTAACCACTCGTCATGTCTGTCTGTATTGCAGCAGCTTGACGAGGTAGTGAATCTAACGAGTAGCTTTTAAAGTATTTTTGTGTTGTGGATACTATACATTAGCCCTGAGGAAGCCGATTCAATATCGTAATCGCGAATATTTGGAAAATAAAATAAAATATTTTAAAAAGAGCCTCGAGCTGAAGAACCATTAATTTATAATTCTAACGAAAAGGTCGACAAAAATCAATCAAAACATATATTTTTTTATGAAGTCTCCGAAAAACTTGCAAAATATCAGCCAAATCGGTTGCAGATTTAGATATAGCTCCCATTATATATCTTTCGTCCGATTTAGACTCAATATGACGCGCAGAGGCGAAAGTTTTACTACCGATCTTCGTGAAATTTGCACAGAGGTACACCTGAAAAAATATTGTTCGTGAGCGGTCAAAGATTTCCATGTCTTTAAAATATGAATGCAAATTTTGGCTTAGCATAGAAGACGCATATTCTCTAAGTATTAAAGTTTTTTCCTTGACCAAAGTCGATAAACTTTTCAATGAAGTCGTATTGTCCTTATACATTAAGTGATTTGATATTTAAAAAATGGATATTATAACATGAAAGAAAAAAATGTTTGGGCTAAGGTCACTTTGACTTTAATAATTTTAGAAAAAATCTTTTAAAATTTAATGAAATTGTCTTTAAATTTGTTGTCTTTTTGCCATCTTGACTACAAAGCAAAAAACCCCCTATTATCGTTCAAATATAGGACATGTTTTTTTGCAACACTTTATTTTACAAGACGTTTTTTTACTTGAATAGCATTGCATAATTTCTAACTGGAAGTCGAGTCTTAATTTGGAAAATAAAGTCGTCGTTTAACTTGTTTTTAAAGACTTTGATAAAAGCAATATGAAGAAAAAAAGCTGAAAAAGCGAAAAAGTTAAAATTTGCTTAGAAGCAAGTACAACAAAACCCGATTTTAAAAAGAAAATTGTGTCTTAAAAGTATCCTTATCGTGTATTCTCCGCTTCTTTGGCTCGGAATAATACCAAAATTTTTTAAGGTAAAGAACAAAATCTTTGAACCGGGTAATGCTTTTTTTCAGTGAGAATTGATCAATTCTACCGAATGCTTGGTAAATTGTTGATAGAAATGGCGGTTCAAATTTAGATATAGCTCCCATATATAATCTTTCGTCCGATTTGAACTTATATGGCCACAAAAGCCAGAGTTTTGCCCTGCCTTACTTCACATTTTGCATAAGCGGAACTTTTAAGGATACTATTGTATGTGCCAAATATGGTCAAAATCGGTTCAGATTTAGATATGGCTCCCATATATATATTCCGTCCGCTTTGCACTAATATGCCCAGGGGACCAAAGTTATACTCCCATTTAACATACGTGAAATTTCGCATAGATAGCAGAATTATTATTCTAACTATACATGTCAAATCAAACATCAAATCGGTTCAGATTATATATAGCTCCCATATATACGTACACCAGAGTGGGGATTATTACTGGATACGCGTTTAGCGCGATTTAAATTTTAATTCTAGAGATTTTGTAGATAGTAAAAAATTGTCTCCTTTATATAGCTTCCAAGCAAATGTGAAGGAGTTGAGATGGTAAACACAAATTTTGGCCTAACATAGGGGTGAAGGGTAAAATAATATAGTCCGGGCCCCCCGACTTTAGAGCCTTTATTACTTGTTTTTTATCATATAACCGTTTGGAATCTAGTTTATTTAAATATTTATATAAATAACCTATCTTTTCTGGTGTCTTCACAATTTTTTTCGCGTGTACCAAAGTCCTTAAAGTGGAAGTCCCGAATTCTAAATTCGGAAGTTACAAAAAAGTAATTTTGGATGCGCCCATTTGTGATGCTGGAATTTGTGGTTTGGGATCATCCCCAATGAATTGTACATGGCTAGTCATAGGACGGAAGTACTCTCCATTTTTGGTTCCTTTGTATTGATTTTTAGACGTTGTGTTTCGGAAAGTTTAATTTGAATGAAGAAATTAAAAATTTTTAATTTTAGCCAATATTTTTATTACACTTTTTAAAAGGTTAGCTGATAAAGTTCCCCGTTTGAACACATAGATGTAGTCGCTAGTATTAAATTGCATATTATTTTTATTATAGTACCAACCTTCAAATATTCGTGTCAACATTTGACGTCTGTAAAGTCATTAGTTTGTGAGATAGAGCGTCTTTTGTGAAAGCAACTTTATTGTGAAAAAAATGGAAAGGAATTTCGTGTTTCTGATAAAATACTGTTTTTCTGAGGGAAAATACGGTGGAAAGCCAAAAACTTGGGCTGCCGACAATGAGTTTCCGGACTCTGCCCGCCAGAAGAAATCAACAATAATTGATTGTATGCAAAATTCAAGCATGGTGGAATGAGCACGAGGACGGTGAACGCAGTGGATGCGCCGCGAAAGAGGTGGTTTACCCGACGAAAACATCAAAAAAAAAAAAAAATCCACAAAATGATTTTGGAATGACCGTAAAAGATGTTGAATCGAGATGGCAGAGGCCTTAAGATATTCAAAGGAACGTGTTGTCATATCATTAATTCAACTATTTGGATATGGCGGAAAGCTCTGTTGCAAGAATGGGTGCCGCGCGGCTCAACATTTGACCGCAAAAACAACAATGTGTTTGATGGTTCTGAGCGGTTGTTTGCAGCTGTTAACTCGTAATACACCCGAGTTTTTCCGTCGATATGTGACAATGGATGAAACATGGCTCCATCACTACACTCCTGAGTCCAATCGACAGTGGACAGCGACTCAAAAGTCCGCTGGCAAAGTAATGGTCTCTGTTTTTGGGATGGCGCATGGAATAATTTTATCGATTTAATATTGAGAAGGGAAAAACCAGCCAAACGAGTGACTATTAATAGTGATGGTGCGTTTATTGGAAGCGTTTTGAAGGTCGAATTCGCGGCAACAAAGTCAATTGAGAAACGATGGCAAAAATTCATGAATTGGGCTTCGAATTGCTGTCGCCGCACCCACCGTAAAATTCTCCAGATCTGGCCCCAAAGCGAACTTTTTCTTGTTCTCAAAGACCTCAAAGGATTGGTCGCAGGGAAAAAATTTGGGCTGCAAGTGAAGAAGGTGATCGCCGAAACTGAAAGGCTATTTTAAAACAAGACCGAAGGAGTACTACCAAAATGGTATGCAACAAATTGAAAGGTCCGTTATAATCGTTGGTAATCGCTCCTGAATTTGGAACTATGTTGAATAATAAAAACGAATTTTGTTTACAAAAAAATGTTAGACTGGGGACTTATCAGCCAACCTGTTATTTTCTTATTATCTAATTTTTACAATTTGAAAAACTTTTCCGCTCCCACCGGGGGTAGAGCCTGGTACCATAACCCCACAGGCGTGATATTTTTAATTTTATTTTTATTGATTTTTTTATATGGTGGAGGCATAATAAGTTTGCCATTCCGTTTGTAACACATCGAAATGTCGATTTCCGACTATACGAAAGCATATATACTCTTGATCAGGGAGAAATTCTAATACGATATAACCATGTCCGTCTGTCTGTCTGTCTGGCTTGCCTTTTCTGTTGTAATCACGCTACATGTCTTCAAATATGAAGCAAACGTGCTGAATTTGTACAAAACTTCGTCTTTTTTGTGTGCAGGTAGGTCAAGTTCGAAAGATGGGCTATATCGTTCCCAGGCTTTTATATAGTCCCCAATATTAATACCGATCTCAACCGACTTGGAGTCTTGGACTTAAGGAAAACTGTAGTTTTTTTATCCATTTGCCTGAAATTGAAAAATTTGTAGGTATTTTAGGACCATATAAGAGGTGTGTCAAAAATGGTGAGTATCGTTTGGTCCAATGGTTTGGTATAGCCCCCATATAAACCGTATCTCCCGATTTTAACTTCTTGGGCTTATAGAAACCATAGTTTTTATCAAATTGCCTGAGATTGCAAATACTTTTGACGTGTTTTAGAACCATAAGAGGTGTAAAAAATTGGTTCCATTGTTTTCGTATATCCCCCATATAGACCGATTCATTTGATTTTACTTCTTGGTGTTTTAATAGATAACCGTACCGTAGTTTTTTATCCAAATAGTCAATGAAATTTTGAAATCTAGAATTAATTTTTGGACCATAAAGAGATGGGCGCCGAAAATTGGTGTAGTATCTGTCAATGTTTTATTATGGCGCCCCATAGAAACCAATCTCCGCGATTTCACTTTTTGGGCTGTAGAAAACTGTAGTTTGTTGCGCAAATTTTGCCAGATAAATATTTAAAATATACTTGTATTTTTTAGAACTCACAAAAACGCAATGATAGGATTTTAGTTTTTATTGGTCTCATTTGGTAGGTTTAGGTTAGGGTGGCAGCCGCGATTGTATTGCGGGCTCACTTAGACTATTCAGTCCCATTGTGAATAACCACATTGGTGAACTTCTCTCTTGTCAGCTGAGTGCTTGCCGATTCGTGTTAAGCTCATGACAAGGACGCTCCTTTTTTATAGCCGAGTCTCGAACGGGCGTTCCCACAATTGCAGTGAAACCACTTAGAGAAGCATTTGAAACCCTCAGAATATGTCAGCCAGCATTTTGCTGAGGTGGATATATCCACCGGCTGAAAAACTTTTGATGTTCGGCTCGAATCAGGATCAAAACCACGACCTTGTGTATGCAAGGCGACATGCTACCATTGCAGCAACGGTGGCTCGCCGTGGTGAAGGCCTCCTATAGATCGACGATTTCACTTCTTGAGGGTATAGAAGACGCACTGATCATGAAATTGCTTGAAACTGAATGTAATATTTCCAGATTTTACTTCTCGTAATCATTTAAATAATGTGGGGAAAATCTACAGATTTTAGATTTCAACTCAAAGCGATATTTCATCATTTTCTTGCACACGTACAAAACATATTAATGATTCCTCCAACACTCAAACAAAAATGGTTCTTATAAATCCAGAATCTCGATATAGTCTTCATAGGTAAAATCTCTTTAAATTTATCGCTTACCGGGAATCTGTAGCTTGTTTGAAGCTGCTGCTGCTTGGGAGAATATCTGGTCACTCAAACCGCTCCTGAAATTTTGAAGTAAAAATATAATATTTTATTCCTGGTGGGTGGGTCTTTAAGATTCGGCCCGGCGGCGAACTTACTGGCTGTATACTACTTGTTTTAGCTTTTTGTTAATTGTCGCAAAATTTAAAATTTTAGTTTAAACCTCCAAATAGTGTTTTTCTAAGACTGGTCTAAAAGACTTCATTGAAGTGGAAAACAATTGATGGAAGATTCGCGATGCTTTTAAAAGAATGTTTTTCGATACAGCTTGCCATTTTTCTTGCTGAATATTCAATGGTATTTAAAAATTGTGTATCTGAAAAAACTTGATTATTTTTTTGAGGACGCTAAAACAAAGCACCTGCTTCAAATGTTTGATGGGATATTGATAATTTTCGAAATTAACATGTTGGCCGACGA
Organism: Haematobia irritans; assembly: GCA_003123925.1. Classification (NCBI taxonomy): domain Eukaryota; kingdom Metazoa; phylum Arthropoda; class Insecta; order Diptera; family Muscidae; genus Haematobia; species Haematobia irritans. The sequence continues at coordinate 5,094 of PGFW01062389.1, read as the reverse complement.
TTCGAAAGCATTCCACGTTATAATGCAAGTGTGTCTAGCATGTTTTTAGAGTTTGTCAAAAAGTGAAAGCTCACCACTAAGGCTAGACTACACTTCATTAACGTGGAATGTTTCGATCGTCGCAAGCATGTTAATTCGAAAATTAATCAATTATCGGCCAACAAACATTTTGGGGTTTTGTTTTAGCGTCTCTCAAAAATATCAAGTTTTTTTTTTCAGATACACAATTTTAAATACCATTGATATTCAGCAAGAAAAATGAAGCTATTCGAAAACATTTCTTTTAAAAGCAATCGCGAGATCTTCCATCAATTGTTTTCCACTTCACAATGAAGTTCTTTTAGAACCAAGTCTTAGAAAATACCACTATTTGAGGTTTAAAACTAAAAAAATTTAAAATTTTGGACAATTAAACAAAAAGTAAAAAACAAGTTATATACAGCAGTAAGTCGGCGCGGGCCGAATCTAAAGACGCGCACCACCAGGAATAAAATATTATATTTATACTTCAAAATTTCAGGAGGTTTGATGACAGATATTCATCCCAAGCAGAGCAGTTCAACAAGTACCAATTCCCGTAAGGTAAATTTAGATTTTAGCCTATGAAGACTATATCAGATTCTGGATTTATAAAGAACGCATTTTGTTTTGAGTGTTGGAGGAATCCATTAATATGTTTTGTAACGTGTGCAAGAAAAATGATGAAATATCGCTTTGGATTTGAAATCTAAAATGCTGTAGATGATTTCCCCACATTATTTAAATGATTACGAGAAGTAAAATCTGGAAATATTACATTCAGTTTCAAGCAATTTCATGATCAGTGCGTCTTCTATACCCTCAAGAAGTGAAATCGGTCTATATGGAGGCCTTACCAAATGGGGAGCCACCGTGGTGCAATGGTTAGCATGTCCGCCTTGCATACACAAAGGTCGTGGGTTTGATTCCTGATTGCGACGCGACTCAAAAAGTTTTCAGGCGGTGGATTATCCCACCTCAGCAATGCTGGTGACATTTCTGAGGGTTTCAAGCTTCTCTAAGTGGTTCATGCAATGTTGGAACGCCGTTCGGACTCGGCTATAAAAAGGAGGTCCTTGGTCATTGAGCTTTAACACGGAATCGGGCAGCAGCTCAGTGACAAGAGAGAAGTTCACCAATGTGGTATCACATGGACTGAATAGTTCTAAGTGGATGCCCATACATCGGGCATGCACCTAACCTAACCTACCAAATGGAGCCAATAAAAACTAAATCCTATAATGCGTTTTTGGAGTCTAAAATACAAGTATATTTAAAATTTCTGGCAAATTGGACAACACTACAGTTTCTAGCAAGCCCAAAAGTGAAATCGGGAGATTGGTTCTTGGGGGCATAATAAAACATTGATCAGATACTGCACGCATTTCGCCATCTCTATTATGGTCCCAAAATAAATTCTAGATTTCAAATTTCATGACTATTGGATAAAAAACTATCGGTCTATAAAGCCAAGAAGTAAAAGTCAAATGATGCGGTCTATATGGGGGATATACGAAAACATGGACCAATTTTTTACACATCTTTATGGTTCTAAAACACGTCCGATTTGCAAATCTCAAGGCAATTTGGATAAAACTATGGTTTCTATAAGCCCAAGAAGTAAAATCGGAGATCGGTTTATATGGGGGCTATAACCAAACGCATGGACCGTACTCACCATTTTTGACACACCTCTTTATGGTCGCTAAAAAATACCTACAAATTTCAATTTCAGGCAAATTGGATAAAAACTACAGTTTCCTTAAAGTCCAAGACTCCAAGTGGGGAGATCGGTTAATAGTGGGGACTATATAAAAGCGCTGACGATATAGCCCCATCTTCGAAATCTTGGACGCTATCGCTGCACACAAAAAGACGAGTTGTACAAAATTTCAGGCACGTTTGCTTCATTATTGAAGGACTGGTAGCGTGAATTAAGCAACAAAAAGCAGCCAGACAGACAGACAGACAGACGGACATGGTTATATCGTATTAGAATTTCTCCCTGATCAGAGTATATAATGCTTTCGTATAGTCCGGAATCGACATTTCGATGTGTTACAAAACGGAATGGCACTTTATTATGGCCTCCACCATATAAAAAAATGCAATAAAAAATAAAATTAAAAATATCACGCCTGTGGGGTTAATGGTACGCACCAGCTCTACCCCGGTGGGAGCGGAAAAGTTTTTCAAATTGTAAAAATTAGATAATAAGAAAATAACAGGTTGGCTGATAAGTCCCCAGTCTAACATTTTTTTGTCAAAATTCGTTTTTATTATTCAAACATAGTTCCTTCAAGAGCGATACAACGATTATAACGACCTTTGCATTTGTTGATACCATTTTGGTAGTACTCCTTCGGTCTTGCTTTAAATAGCCTCAGTTTCGCGATACCTCTTCATTGGCAGCCAAATTTTTTCCCTGCGGACCATACCTTTTGAGGTCTGAGAACAAGAAAAGTCGCCTGGGCCAGATTCTGGAGAATAGCGGTGGGTGGGAAGCAATTCGAAGCCCAAATTCATGAATTTTGCCATCGTTCTCAATGGAACTTGTTTGCCGCGAATTCGACCTTCAAAACGCTCCCAATAACGGCCATATAATAAGTCACTGTTGGTGGTTTTTCCCTTCTCAATATAATCGATAAAAATTATTCCATGCGCATCCCAAAAAACAGAGACCATTACTTTGCCAGCGGACTTTTGAGTCGCTGTCCACTGTCGATTGGACTCAGGAGTGTAGTGATGGAGCCATGTTTCATCCATTGTCACATATTCGACGGAAAAAAACTCGGTGTATTACGAGTTAAGCAGCTGCAAACACCGCTCAGAACCATCAACACATTGTTGTTTTTGGTCCAAATGTGAGGCTCGCGCGGCACCCCATTTTGAACAGAGCTTCAGCAATAATCAAATATTGATTTAATGATATGAGCAACACGTTCCTTTGATATCTTTAGGCCTCTGCCAATCTCGATCAACATCATTTTTACGGTCATCAAAAATCATTTTGTGGATTTTTTTTTTTTTTTTGATGTTTTATCGTCGGTACCACTCTTTCGGGCGTCCACTGGCGTTCACGTCCTCTCGTGGCTCATTCCACCATGCTTGAAATTTTGCATACCAATCCAATTATTGTTGATTTCTCTGGGGGCAGAGTCCGGAAACTCATTGTCCGAGCCAAGTTTTTTGCTTCCACCGATTTTTCCCTTCAGAAAAAACAGTATTTTATCAAACACGATAATTCCGCTTTTTTCGCCATTTTTTTCAGCAAAAAAGTTGCCTTCACAAAGAGCGCTCTATCTCACAACTAATTGACTTGAGCAGACAGTCAAATGTTTGACACGAAATCATTTGAAGTTGGTACTATATAAAAATAATATGCATTTAATACTAGGCGACGACATCTATGTGTCAGAACCGGGGACTTATTCAGCTAACCTTTTAAAAAGTGGTAATAAAAAATATGTAAAAATAAAATTTTAATTTCTTCATTCAAAATTAACTTCGAGAACACAAACGTCTAAAGTTAATCAATACAAAGGAACCAAAAATGGAGTACTTCTCGTCCTATGACTAGGCCGCATGTACAATTCATTGGGATGATTCCAAACCACTTCCAGATTTTCACAAATTGGGGATCCAAATTACTTTTTGTAAACTTCGGCCGAATTAGAATTTCGACTTCCAACTTAAGGACTTTGGTACACCCGAAAAAAATTGAAGACACCAGAAAAGATAGGTTAGTTTAAATAATAAATATTTAAATAAAACCTAGTATTCCAAACGTTATATGATAAAACAGTAAGTAAAGTCCTAAAGTCGGGCGGGCCCGACTATATTAATTAAAACCCCCCCCCCCCTTTCCAAACCCCTATGTAGGCCAAAAATTTGTGTTACCATCTCAACTCCTTGCACATTTGCTTGGAAGCTAATATAAAGGAGACAATTTTTAAAGCTGTTCTAGCAAAATCTCTTAGAATTAAAATTTAAATCGGCTAACGCTATCCAGTTAATAATTCCCCAACTCTGGTGGTACGTATAATGGGAGCTATATGAATAATCTGAACGCGATTTGATGTTTGATTGACATGTATAGTTAGAATAATAATTCTGCTTCTATGCGAATTTACGTATGTTAAATGGGAAGTATAAGCTTTGGTCCCTGGGCATATTAGTTGGCAAAGGCGGAACGGAATATATATATGGGAGCCATATCTAAATCTGAACCGATTTTGACCATATGTTGGCAGCATACAAATAGTATCCTTAAAAGTTCCGCTTATGCAGAAATGTGAAGTAAAGGCAGGGCAAAACCTCTGGCTTTTGTGGCCATTATAACGTTCAAATCGGACGAAAGATATATATGGGAGCTTATCTAAATTGAAACCGATTTCTATCAAAATTTACCAAGCATTGGTAGAATCGTCATTCTACACTGAAAATGAAAGCATACGGCCGGTTCCAAAGATTTTGTCTTTACCTTAAAAATTTGGTATTGATTCCGAGCCAAAAGAAGCGGAGAATACAAGTAAGGATACTTTAAGACACAATTTTCTTTTAAAATCGGTTTGTGTACTTGCT